>CM046030.1:7713898-7904466 GCA_025215565.1 Flaveria ramosissima | reverse complement strand
CTAATGGCGAAAAGGCACCACATACGTCCACGAGCACAGATAGGGTGGGTAGCTTAAGCCCGCCAACCATCAATTCTAGGAAAAACCTGCCCTAAATGGACCACTGCGGTAAAACCCGACCTACCAACAAAATTTTTATGTCGGTGGGACTTAAACTTATAACCTCCCATAGAGGAAGTCATTGTTGTCTAAAGTTTGATAGAATTAATTATTTTTTTTAAAAGTTTAAAAATATCACATTAATTTAAAAGTTACATCATTTGTTTCACTTTTAGTTTAAATATTTATTTTTTGATTTAAGTTGAAATTATTGATAAAACTTTTAGATTGAAATTAAAATAAATTATAAAACATCTGAAAATAAATTGATGTTTTTAATCAACAGAAAATAATTATTTTTATTAGATGTTAGAAAGTAAAATTGAATTTAACTCTACAAAATTTGTTGGATATTCAAAACACGGAATTACAAAAATGCCAACAGCACTACTTCATTGCCATATGGATTTATTACTATAGACTATACTTTTATATAAGTTTATATAATAATTATATTATATACAGTATTCAAATGCATGGCTCATTACTATAGACTACAAAATAGTGATTTACAACAAATCGAAACACAAGCAAGGCAAGTCCTAAAGCATAAGGTGACCAGTTTTTAAAATTTAAAATTTTATTGTTTCAAGATTGACGTTTCATAAAATTTCACATATACTATTGTTTATGTTTATGTTTATTTCTTTTTTAATATAATGTTATATAAAATTTTGAATATCCCAAGTAGGTATTGTAAAGCCGCTTCATTGTACCCGACTTGCTCGATCCGACTTGCTTCATTGCTTCGCAAGACGTAGTCTCTTGGCTTGAAAGATTGTTTCTTCACCCTTGAATTGTAATATCTTTCTACTTCTTTCTTGTGTCTTGCATCACAGATAGCCTCTATCATTCTTCGTTCTTCAAGTAAATCCAAATTTAGACGAAGTTCTGCCTCATTGTTGGTTCGTGTAAGACTTGCAGTTGTTTACGGCATTCAATCAATCAGCGGGTATCATGGCCTCTCATCAATAGGTCAAACTGAATGGGGTCTCTCCATGACTGGTCTTAGGCATGGTTCTATGGGTCCAGAGGACACTTGGCAATTCCTCGATCCAGTTCTTGCCTTCTAAGCCCAGACGTGTCTTAATTCCTTCCACAATACTTCTGTTCACTCTTTCAACCTGGCCATTGCCTTGGGGATGGGCTACTGAAGTTAGAATCTGCTGGATCTTCAAATCTTCGCACCATGATTTGAAAGGGTTTTCAACGAATTGTTTCCCGTTATCTGTTATGATGAACAATGGAAGCCCGAAATGGCATATGATGTTTTCCCAAACAAACTTCTTAACCTGCTGCCCCTGATTGTTGCAAGAGCTTTGGCTTCCATCCATTTCGTGAAGTAATCGACTGCTACTAACTGGAATTTAATTCTTCCAGCTGCTTCTGGGAATGGGCCGACGATGTCCATTGCCCATTTTTTAAAAGGCCAAACAGCGTTTACGGGGATAATATCATTTTTCGGACGGTGACACATGGGGGCGTGCTTCTGACAACTTTCACATCTTTGAATCTCGGCCACGACGCTCCTATGCATACCCGACCAGTAGTATCCTGCTCCCATTGCCTTGGCTACCACCATCCTTGGGCCTGCATGGATTCCACATATTCCTTCGTGTATTTCCCTGGTGACATAGTTGGCCTCATCTGGTGTGAGACAACGCAATAGCGGTCCCATATACGACCTGCGGTATAATACCCCTTGATGTAATTCATAATGTAGGGATTTTGCTTGTATTGCGCGTGCTTCTTCTCTTTCTTCCGGCAGGTCCCCGTTTACCAGAAATCTGACAATCGGGCTCATCCAGCATTCCTCCGATACACCTTCTATGGAGTCTATATCATTTTCTTCGATTGACGGTGCCTGCAATACTTCGACTTTCACCTCCCTAGCTAGGTGCCCAAAGGCGACGGAGGCCAGTTTGCTGAGGGCATCTGCTTTCTTGTTCTTGCTTCGCGGGACGTGTGAGACGCGACATTCTTTGAAACTGCTGATCATGCTCTTTGCTTTCCCCAGGTAAAACTTCATTGTTTTTTCTTTTGCGTCATAAGACCCGTTAATATGGTTTGCGACCAGCAGCGAGTCTACATGAGCATGGAGTTTTTGAATTCCCATCTGCTTAGCCAACCTTAGGCCAGCCAATAACGCCTCATACTCTGCTTCGTTGTTGGAGCTCTTAAAGTCTAACCTCAAAGCATAGGTTATTTCCTCTTGCTCAGGTCCCACTAAGATCATTCCGGCGCCCGACCCTTCATCGTTTGATGCGCCATCAGTGTGCAAGCACCATTCCTTGTCATCCTGACTCATGGCTTTCTCGTTGGCGTTGTGACCTTCTTTCTCTTGCGGCATCTCTGTCAAAAAGTCAGCTACGACCTGCCCCTTGATTGCAACCCGTGGCTTTTACTCTATCTCGAAAGTCGCCAAGACTCACTCGAGCGGCAACCGAAGCCGCGGCCCACCCGAATGACATGTTCTGCCGCGGCCCAAAGCATCCACCCGAATGACGTGTTCCGCCGCGGCCCAAAGCACCCACCCGAAGGACATGTTCAGCCACGGCCCAAAGCATCCACCAGCCATACGCTGCAGACCAAGCCGCGACTGGGTGAGCAAACCCAGGCCGCAGCAAAAGACCTCGCTCCGAGGCATAGCAATACAACTTATGTTTTCATATTCAAACACTTGAGCCTCATGGAAATACGATAACGAAAGTCGTGCGTGGGCTGCAAGGGAATAAAACAGACATATAAAACGACAAAATGAGTAAAGCCAAAACATTCAGAAATTATGTACGAACACTGTTTTTTGCAGCTCGATGAGGAAATTAAAAGAAACCTGGATACAAGGACACACCAACTCACCGGTTTTGCAGGAGAGGTAGTATAGACCCTGGGCCAGATACAACTGCCAGTCGCGATAGGTAACAACGCAGGGTGGCGGGAGGTTACCATGTCCTTCTTGGTTGTGCGATCGGAGTCATCTCACAATGTTTTACTTGGAAGACCGGATTTTGCATGCTTGGAGCGGTCATATCCACAGTCCACGCCGCAATTAAATTCCCCACCCCGACCGGGGTTGTTACTGTGTATTCTAGCAAAGAGTGCAAGGATGTAATGGCAATCGCCCCAGGAACAGCAGCCGGAGAAGACGAGCCAGTATGCCCAACATTGGAAAAGTGGGTGATTAACCCTCTCTTTCCGGAGCAGAAAATCACCATAGGGGGCAGTTAGGAGATGCCACTAAAGAACAACTTCGTCATCTGCTGCAAAACAACTTGGATGTTTTCGCATGGCAACCCGCCGACATGAAGGGTGTCCCTCGTAATACGGCAGAGCATAGGCTGAACACACGATCGTCGAAAGAGCCAGTCGCCCAGAAGCGTCGACACATGGGCCGAGAGCAAAGTCGAGCTGTGGTTGAAGAAGTCAAGAAGCTGTTGGAGGCCGGCATCATCAGGGAGGTGCGTTATCAAACTTGGGTGGCTAACCTGGTAATGGTAAAGAAAAGCGACTGCACATGGATGTGTATCGACTTTAAAGATCTCAACAATGCATGCCTTAAGGATTGCTATCCCCTCCTAGATATTGATCTGAAGGTGGATTTCCTGGCAAGTTTTCCTCTGAAATGTTTCCTGGATGCCTACAAGGGATACCACCAGGTGCAAATGGCACCTGAGGACGAGGACAAGACTGCTTTTTACACAGATGTTGGCATCTTTTGCTTCACAAAGATGCCATTTGGCTTGAAGAATGCGGGGGCAACGTACCAACGATTGATGGATAAAGCTTTTTTTTACCACAAACGGGGAGAAACATCGAAATCTATGTGGATGATGTGGTGATAAAAAGTCACGACAAGGAAGCCTTGCTCGCAGATATCGCCGAAACTTTTCAAACTTTGAAGACAATCAACATGAAGTTAAACCCCAAGAAATGTTCATTTGGAGTAGAAGAGGGGAAGTTTCTAGGGGTGATTGTGACAAAGAAGGGGTTGGAAGCTAACCCTGAGAAGGTGGCAGCTGTCCTCAACATGCCATCACCCAAATCCGTTAAGGATGTGCAGACACTTAATGGATGCCTGGTAGCTCTGAACAGGTTCCTATCAAAGCATGCCGAACGCGCTTTACCTTTCATGACCACTTTACGCAACTGTTTGAGCAAGAAGGATTTTGTATGGACAAAGGAAGCAGAAGCAACATTTCAACAAATAAAAGTATACTTAAGCAACCTGCCAAGGCTAGTGGCTCCTTTCCCTAAGGAACGACTGGTGGTATACTTGTCTGCGGGAGAAGAAGCTGTAAGCGTAGTATTGATACAAACAGAGATGGAGAACAGACCCCGATCTATTTCATTAGCAGAGCTCTCAAAGACCCAGAAACCAGGTATTCACCTATGGAAAAACTAACCCTTGCTTTAGTGTATGCTTCCAGGAGATTGTGAAGGTATTTCCAGGCCTATATAATTGAGGTCTGGACTAGCCAACCCATACACAAATACTGAAAAGGCCAGAGATATCGGGAAGGTTAGCAAAATGGGCTATCGAGTTGGGAGTTTTCGAAATAGAGTACAAGCCATGGTGCAATCAGGGGGCATGTCATAGCTGACTTTTTGACAGAGATGCCGCAAGAGAAAGAGGGTCACAACATCAACAAGAAAGCTATGAGTCAGGATGACAAGGAATGGTGCTTGCACACTGATGGCGCATCAAATGATGAAGGGTCGGGCGCCGGAATGATCTTAGTGGGACCCGGGCAAGAGGAAATAACCTATGCTTTGATGTTAGACTTTAAGAGCTCCAACAACGAAGCAGAGTATGAGGCGTTATTGGCTGGCCTAAGGCTGGCTAAGCAGATGAGAATTCAAAAACTCCATGCTCATGTAGACTCACTGCTGGTCGCAAACCAGATTAACGGGTCTTATGACGCAAAAGAAAAAACAATGAAGCTTTACCTGGGGAAAGCAAAGAGCATGATCAGCAGTTTCAAAGAATGTCGCGTTTTACACGTCCCGCGAAGCAAGAACAAGAAAGCAGATGCCCTCAGCAAACTGGCCTCTATCGCCTTTGGGCACCTAGCTAGGGAGGTAAAAGTCGAAGTATTGCAGGCACCTGATATAGCCCCCATAGAAGGTGTATCGGAGGAATGCTTGATGAGCCCGATTGTCAGATTTCTGGTAAACGGGGACCTGCCGGAAGAAAGTGGAGAAGCACGCGCAATACAAGCAAAATCCCTACATTATGAATTGCATCAAGGGGTCCTATACCGCAGGTCGTATATGGGACCGCTATTGCGTTGTCTCACACCAGACGAGGCCAACTATGTCACCAGGGAAATACACGAAGGAATATGTGGAATCCATGCAGGCCCAAGGATGGTGGTAGCCAAGGCAATGGGAGCTAGATACTTCTGGCCGGGTATGCATAGGAGTGCCGTGGCCGAGATTTAAAGATGTGAAAGTTGTCAGAAGCACGCCCTCATGTGTCACCGTTCGAAAAATGATATGATCCCCGTTAGCGCTGCTTGGCCTTCTAAAAAATGGGCAATGGACATCGTCTGCCTATTCCCAGAAGCAGCTGTAAGAATTAAATTCCTGTTAGTAGCAGTCGGTTACTTCACGAAATGGGTGGAAGCCAAAGCTCTTGCAACAATCACGGGGCAGTAGGTTAAGAAGTTTGTTTGGGAAAACATCTTATGCCGTTTCGGGCTTCCATTGTTCATCATAACAGATAATGGGAAACAATTCGCTGAAAACCCTTTCAAATAGTGATTTGAAGATCCAGCAGATTCTAACTTTGGTAGCCCATCCCCAAGGCAATGGCCAGGTTGAAAGAGTGAACAGAAGTATTGTGGAAGGAATTAAGACACGTCTGGGCTTAGAAGGCAAGAACTGGATCGAGGAATTGCCAAGTGTCCTCTGGGCCCATAGAACCATGCCTAAGACCAGTCATGGAGAGACCCCATTCAGTTTGACCAATGGATCAGAGGCCATGATACCCGCTGAGATTGGAATGCCGTCAACTCGTGTCTTGCAAGCTACACGAAAACAACGAGGCAGAACTTCATCTAAATTTGGATTTACTTGAAGAATGAAGAATGATAGCGGCTATCCGTGAGGCAAGACACAAGAAAGAAGTAGAAAGATATTACAATTCAAGGGTGAAGAAACAATCTTTCAAGTCAGGAGACTACGTCTTGCGAAGCAATGAAGCAAGTCGGATCGAAAGCCAAGGAAAACTCGGACCTCGTTGGGAAGGTCCATATCAGATAGTCGAAGTTGGAATGAATGGAGCTTACAAAATAGGAAAGTTAGACGGGATGCTCGTTCCACGAACTTGGAATGGAGTTTAGCTCCGGCGATGCTACATGTAATAGGAAGTAGGATCTTAACGTTGTAACTCGTTTTTCCTTAAAAAGATGCATGCGAGCACCAGTAGTTACACCAGATCAATGAATCTTTTTATATAACCAGTGTCACAACAAGTCATGAAACCACAATGACGCGTGAGCGAAGAAAGAGAAGTGAAATACCGATGTAACTATGCAAGCGACGTTTGGGAGCGGTACAATAGATAACCAAACAATCTAACGCTCTCCAAACCAAGTTAAACGAAACCACAAAAAGTCATGCCACGAGCAAACAAGCGAGCAAGTGCGGGCCATTCTCAAAGTTTGATAGTAAAACTCATTATTCGTAACCAGATCTCGAAGAGAACCAAATACGTCACTTCAAACACATGGCTATACTTTGGTAGACAATTAGTGCCACTCAAAAATATGCATTTCCACTTGGCAAATAACCAAGGCCAGAAAAACAAGTAACTCAAAATCAAAACGAGTGAGAAGGTTGCCAATTTTAAACAAAATATAGACCGCGCAGTGGCTGAAACCAACGATGACAGACACGGCCGAGATTCCGTTCTGCCAACAGAACATGAGGCCAAATAACATCTTATACAAAATAGTGGCAGTCACAACCAAAAAAATACTTTGGTAACCATTCCAAGTTGTAGCCAAAATTATAACTAAGGGACAAGTCGCGGCCAAAAGCCACAACCAAAGGGCAAGCCGCGGCCAAGGTCATGGATTAGGGGCGTGCCGCGGCTAAAGGACATAACTAGAGGGCAAGCCACGGCCAAGGTCATGGATAAGGGGCGTGCCGCGGCTAAAATCCACAACCAAAGGGCAAGCCGCGGCCAAGGTCATGGATAAGGGGTGTGCCGCGGCCAAAGTCACAACCCCAATACGTGTCGCGGTCGATGTCATGGTCCAAAACGAACCGTGGCCAAAGTACTTATCATAAGGCAAGTCACGACCAAAAGGCTAACGACCACAAGGTTTGCTGCGGCCAAAGTAACGGCCATAATACGAGCCGCGGCCAACACTGTTTTTCTCAAGGCGAGTTGCGGCCAAAAACATGCAAAAAATCACGAGAATCGAACAAACCAACCATGGTTTATTAACATACATATAGGGTGCCAGAGCTTAAAACCAATACCACAACAAAAGGAGACACCATAGAGTCGAATACAAGTTCAGAAACATTACGCAAATACAACAAAAAAAGAGACACCCAAAGATGAACTAGCTAAGCACGAACAGGGTCTTCTGCTGGAGGGGCCAGGAACGACTTGATCTCCTCAATGCTCGAGTCGCACATAGCAGCAATGGTCTCAGTCATGGGAAAAACGGCTTTATTAAAGCAGTCAGATTCAGCTCGTAGTTTTTTCAAGGCATTTTTGTCAAAGTTCTTGCTTCCTCGGGTTTCCTGCCCTCTGCAGCAAGGCGAGCTCCATCCAACAGACCCGCATTATACCCCACTTTGTCTGAAAGGCTATTGATCCTGGCTAAGATATTAAGAAACTCTTCACTATCACGAATCTTGTTAAATGCCAAACCCACGCCATCCGATATGGCCCACCTCCTCTCAGAAAAGAGGCGTGTAACATGCTCCTCAAGACCAACAATACGGTTTTCAGAAGCTACCTTGATATCCTTCAATTCAGAGTTAAGGCGTTTCACTGCAGCATGTTGAATACAAAGCTCCTCGTGAACACCGCCAAGATCATGGGCAAGTCACCCTTTCGCAACCTCAGATGCGTCATAACAGGACTTGAGAGACGCATTCTTAGCCTCCAACTTGGATACCTGTTTTTTTAAGGTCACGAATCTCATTGACACCATCAACCCAACGACCATGAATCTTAACAAAAGAGTATAAACTATTCACCACGGTTAAACAACCAGAATTGGACAACTCTTTGTTTTTCAGACCTTCGCCACGATAAAACTCAGCAGATGTGCGTGATGCGAACAAAAACTCTTTACACGAATCCGGAGTTTCGAAAACAGATCCGTTAGTCAGATCCCTATCAGGAACAAATCTATCACCCATGTTTAGATCAATGTCCTCAGATGATGCAATCGTTTTCCCTTTACCAGAGTCACCGGGATCAGTAAAGGATTGATCGCCATCAGAAGAACCAGTGCCCCGCGCTATCGTACCCGGAGTTTGAAGATGCCCCAGCCGCGGCTGAGGGGCCCCCTTCGCCAGCTGTGGCAGGGGAGAGGGATGGCGGTGGTGTCTTCCGTGGCCGAAGCCTCGATCCTCCCAACCCCTTTTTGCGATTCATTTTGGGTCGGCTTGCGGGGACGGCAGCTTCGTCATTGCTCTTTCGTTTACGGGAAGGTGGCGGCATGGATTCACCCGGTTGAACAACGAAGCCGGCGGTCGTCTCCAATATAGGAGTTGCGCCCTCAGACAAAGCTTCAACCTGTTCCGTAACATCTTCCTTGGCAGACAACTTCATTGGCTTGAATAGCCCCATACCTGTGAAAGCACAACATATAAACAATAATCAGGTGTATGAACATGTACATTAAGGCATAAAGGGGAAGGCCACTTACGTTTCCCTTGATAAGTCATGAACGGAACCATGTTAAGGTCGGTCCAGTTACGACTAACACCAACCATCACAAGAAAATGCTCAGAATAGCTACGAAGAGGAGTTGGTTCGGCTTTCAAAAGGTCGTAAGCAGACACGTCATACGTGTCGGGTTCGGGAAAAGGGTCTTGAATACATTTACTAGTTGCTAACCAACTCATCTCAAAAGGCATCACTCTAGCAGAAATAAAGAAAAAATGGTCTTTCCAATGTTTCAAACTAGTTATGGTACGCAATACAATAGGGGGGTTTGGCGCTTTTCTTTTCTCAAAGGTTAATCATTCGCCTACCCTGGTCAACTTGTAAAACGCCCTAAAAAGATTGATTTCAAGTTCCAAACTAAGGGCACGACAGGATATCTCAAAATGATACACCTTAATCAGTCCCAAAGGAACAAGTTGCGCTATGTGAATGTCATAATACCTAAGAAGCAAGCACAAGAATCGACTGACCGGAACTCGAAAATTAGAAAAACTAAAGAACGAAGTGTATAAAGCTACCATCCCAGACGGGGTGTCCCTCACGGTTGAGGTAGGGGGGGGGGGGGCACAACAGGATTCAGGTCGGAAGAAATACCATAACGAAGCACGAAGTTATTCAAGAAATCTTGAGAAATAACAGATGTTTGAAGACCCATATCATTCCTACAATCCATTAGAAACGCGAAAGATGAGAGTTAGTTCGAAGAACTTACCGGATAGGACGTGTTCTTGGAAGGGAGAAAAGTGGAAGAGGTATAAGTTGGAAGGGTGAGAAAAGGGGGTTATATAGGAAAGTCAAGGAGGGAGAACCCAAATCGGGTAGAATACCCGAGAAAAATGATAGGCGGCTATAGAGCCGCAACCCAAGGTCATGTCAACCGATGGTTTGATTGACGAGGGGAAGACGCGACAAGCCGCCAAGGGGCGATTGACAAGGACCAACCCGTGGCTCGAGGAAAGGATGGACAATGATCTGATTGATAGAGACTAGGGCCGGGGCTCGAGGCAAAGATAACATGAGGATTGATGATGACAAAGGGACACATCAGTAGAAAGTACAAAGGTCATAATTATTCTAATGACATGGTTAATACCATGACATTGGACTGGGGGGACATGAAGGGGTACCAACTCGACAAGTTGAAACTGAAAAGAAAACATCAGATACCCCCGCCAAGACTCACTCGAGCGGCAACCGAAGCCGCGGCCCACCCGAATGACATGTTCTGCCGCGACCCAAAGCATCCACCCGAATGATGTGTTCCGCCGCGGCCCAAAGCACCCACCCGAAGGACATGTTCAGCCACGGCCCAAAGCATCCACCCGTCATACGCGGCAGACCAAGCCGCGGCTGGGTGGGCAAACCCAGGCCGCGGCAAAAGACCTTGCTCCGAGGCATAGCAATACAACTTCGGTTTTCATATTCAAACACTTAAGCCTCATGGAAATACGATAACGAAAGTCATGCGTGGGCTGCAAGGGAATAAAACAGACACATAAAACGACAAAACGAGTAAAGCCAAAACATTGACAGAAGGTCAGGGCAGCCCACCAAATCCCCAGGTCAACTACAAAGACAAATGACATTAATTCCAAGTCAGAAACCCTTTGCATCAGAAAGGTATAAAACCTCCTGACTAGGGGATTTCAGGTTCATGTCGTTGACCACAGACTTCCAAGAATAGAACCATATCATGTTTTGTTCCCATCCACAAGCAATATAAATACTTCCTTCACCCCACAGGTAGACACATTCTAGGAACACTTTCACTACCAATTAGCCACTTATTAATCTTTCCTTTCAAGTTCTCTCAATACCCATACTTATTCTCACGCCGGAGTGTGGTCTCGGGGAGGAACACTTTCTGCCCGAGGCGAGGCTCATGGTGTTGTTTTTTGTCTCACAGATACTCTGCTCAGCCGAATCCAAGCCCATCCGCAGCCTGTTTCCTAACAGTCAAAGTCCAGACCAAGTTCCAGCCTGATCCTTGGTAAAAACCTCATTCTCGCACTGCTCTTAAGCCTTAATCCCTTGATTAAGATTTATGTAGCAACAACTTACTTAAAAACGATTTCAAATAAGGATGCAAGTTTTTTTCTAAAAACATTTTAAGTTCATTCAAATATCGATGGTTACCCCTCAGCTATTGCGTGCATACCTAGAATTTCTATCGCAAAGCGCGGATGAATTCACTAGTTATAGTTTATGATTATTATATATAGTTAAGACAAACATTTAATTGATATAAATTATGTCATCTATAATTATAAATGTAAATAATAATAATAATGATATGTACTTGCACAAAAATAAGTTAAAAAACAAGCCTAGTTTGAGTAAGACATTAATCTTGTAAAATCATTCACGGGCCAAACTGAAGCTTTATATAAAAACTAGAATAAAAATCTTGAATAAAAAATAATTAATTCGATAATTAGTAATTATATATACTTTAAAAATCAAACACAAAATCCTCAATGCATGAGGTACTAACTTCAATGCATGAAGCTTCTATGTGTTTGACTTTGACCAATGTTTTGTTATCAAAGTTATTTTTTATTAATACAACTAATATTTATTGTATTTTTATTAAAATCTTATAACTTTAAAAATATAAAGTTTCTTTAAGTTCTGATTACACCGCTATGATGTGTTTATTTTTGTCTATGTTTAGGCGTAAGTTTCATTCTAAACCGATAAAGATCAAATATAATATTTTATTAATTAAAAAAAACATAATGGTTTTGGAAATTTGAAGATACGTTTCTATGTGATTATCTTTATGTATGTTTTGATATAAATTTTATCAAACAAATCATCGCAACACTAGGCCAAAACCCATGGAATGTCTGAGTATTATATATACTTTTAGTTCTTTTTAAAGCATCATAATTGTTATATTCTGAATATTCCGGTATAAAATATCTATTTCCACTTATTTTTCGATATAAATTTTATTTGAACCGGCGCAATACATAGTCAAAATACTAGTAATAATTTAGAACCCATCTTTCTTTTCTCATGTGTTATATTCCTTGATTTAGCTTCAACATCTAATTTTCTTCAACAATGTCACATTCTTTTTTTTACGCCTTTTAATATACATTCTTAACAACTTAAAATTAGTAAAAAAATATGAGTAAATTGTAAATTTTCGTCCCTGACGTTCTGTTGAATTCACAGTTCAATCCAACAACTTTTTTTTTACCATTTCAATGACTATAGTTTACCAAATGTTGTCATTTCTATCCATTTCACTAACTCCGTTAAGACCTCCGTTAAATATGAGGGTGTTTTAGTCTTTTTCTAATTATCCAATTAAAACAAACTAAGTAATTAGTATTTAGTTAAAATTAAAAAACACATAAAGTGACTAGTGAGACCGTATGCTTCGATTTATAAGTTTTGATTAATTCTAACCCATGTTCGATTGAGGCCTGCCGTGTGATTTCAGTTCATCTATACGTTTTGTTTGAACGTGTATCATTGTTCGATTGAGGTCACTTGTTGTTAAGTTTTGTACGATTGAGGTCTTATGTTGTCTCGTCCGAACAAACATGACAAGGGCAAACCTCAATCAAACAAAACGTGACAATAGCATAGTTCAATTATATAAAGTGTGACAACAATAGAACTCAATCCCACAGCAAACCTCAATCTTACAGCAGAACTTAATCAAACAATGGTACCCGTTCAAACAAAACATGGAGATTAATAGAAATCCCATAGCTGACCTTAATCAAACAACATGGATTAGGGTTAATCAAAACTTTTAAATTGAAATGTCTGGCATCACTAATCGCTTCATGTGTTTTTTAGTTTTAATTGTGTATTAATTAATTAATTAATTTGTTTTAATTGGATAAATAGGGTATTGAAATAGACTAAAATACCCTCATATTTAATAGAAGTTTAATGGTGCTAGTGAAGTAGATCGAAATGGTAACATTTGTGTACCATCTTGTAATTTTGGTTAATTAAAAGTTAATATCGTTAAATTCTTGTAAGGATCATTGTTGCCAATTATGAGATTTATGGGTTATTATGTTTATTTCTTAGTTTTGTTTTAATCCTTTAATTAGGAAGTTAATAATTAAGTTAATAAATTGAACATAATAAAAATAATAATAATATTACTAGTAATAAAAAATATAAATCATAATAATAATAGTAATAATAATAATAATAAATCATGATAATAATAATAATAATAACATTAAAAATAATAATAATAATAATAGAAGCAATACTAATATTAATATATAAAAGTTACTAATCTTAAAAGTGTTTAGAAAACTTAAAGTAATTAAGTTTGAGGGGTTAAGTTGCCAATTTTGAAACTTTAAAAGAAAACTTTTAGACATAAAATGTTAAACTGAAACCTAAGGGACTATTTGTGTAATTAATTGAAAACCCAACCCAAACCCCCTTTGACCCGTGTTTCCGGCAACCGGCGCCGGCGAAGCTCTGGCGGTGCTCCGGCGCGCTTCAAAACACTAACACCACTCGATTTTAACACTCAAACCGACCCAAATCGTTTCAGTTACACGATTCGAACTTGAACACACACCTTAAACGCGGTTAAACGTCGGTTATGAACTCAATCGATTGAAAAACTGAAACCCATTAAACACAAGAGCCGTTCGAACATTTAGAGCTAATAATAATCAAATTAATTCGACCTAATCGAACGTCTATCTGTTCCTAGATCATTACGACCCTCAATTTCTCCTGAAACAAACACCAACATCGAATTCGATCACCCACTATCACCACAACCTGCACCTCAATCGAAATCCACCATCCGAACACATTAAACTGAAATTGATAGAGGGCTTAGGGTTGTGAACATCATCCGAAGCTCCACACGAAGTTAATTGGATTATTATCGCCATTTGCACATCGAACAGGATCAAGTTGTGGTCGCGACCTGTTCATCATCCATTCTTGTGCTCCACACTTCGATCCGGGTAATTGAAGACATGTACTTACTCGATTTCAGTTGGGGAACGAAAGCCCTAACACTAATTTGATTAGCAACAACGATTTGAGGCTCAATTTGATTCGGTTAAGGCTAGGGTTCATACGATTGGGGTTTTCTTTAATGTTTGTGTTTATAAGAAATGGAAACTAGCATAAACCAAGGCCGCAGCCCTGGTTCACTGGTTAAGTCACACTACCCCTAACATGAGGTCCCAGGTTCGAACCCGGGCACCCCCATGTTTTGTTTTTAAAGGCTTTTTAGCCTAAAACTAATTCTAGAAATTTTTTAAAATATATATAAATTATTTTTATAAATTTCAAATATTTTTAAAAGCTTCCAAAGATTTTCTATAATATTTCTAAGCTTAAATAAAAATGTTTTTATTGATAAAACATTTTAACAAAGCTTGTTTAAATAATTTTAAATAAAATGGATGAAAAATAATAATTAGTAAATTATTATTGGTTCAAATATCCCTTTTCAATTAATTTTGTTTATCTAGTAATAAACTTTTAGTTATAAAAATTTATTTAAACTTATATATAACCTTTTTTAATTATTATAATTGTTTCTTTTCACAACCTTGAATAAAATATAAATATATATTATTTAAAGAAAATATAAATTTATTCCATTGTTTAAATATAATTATTTGACAAGCCCCAATTTGACTTAGACTTAGAACCCTAGTCCTCGTTGATTCGTTAAACTCATTACAATAAAACTTAAATCTTGTAAATATATATACTTAGGTACTTTGGGAAAAACTACGTTGGAACGTTGCTTATTATATTTCTTATTAATCGTTAATTATATATTTATTGACCAAGTGAGTATTTCTATACCCCTTTTTATATTTTCACACTTCGGGGTGAAACATGTTACCTTATAATCGTTGCACTTGTAAAACGTTTGATTCTTGTAAACTTATGACAATTCACTTGTATGTTGTGCTTAGTTGATCTTTGTAGCTACCATGTAATGTCGATTATATGTACAATCAATAACTATTGCTAGCCTGGCGACGTCATAAATCTATGGGCCTGACAAGCCTGCTTGGTTAATCCAAGTACACTTAGCTAATAGTATATACTTGTAAACGTTTGAGACTTGTAAAACTGTCAAGGTTTGGTTGTGCATTCTGTCTTACATCTCTAGTTACTTTGTTTGCTAATTTCATGACATGAATTGCCATCTTTTATATACTTATGTATTGAAAACTATGGAAATCTCACCAACATTATGTTGACCTTTTATTTTTAACATGTTTCAAGAAACGCGCAAGTTTGATTGACATCTTGAAGTGCTTTCACATCTAGGAATGGACCTAGTTAAATAAATGAAATAAATTGGCTTATTACATCTTATGTTATGTTATTTTTCTTTATTTGAAACTTATGATTGTAATGTTACCGTTGAAACTTATGATTATATATTTGGATTTAATAATAGCGTTATGTGGCTGTGAACGATCTTAACTCTCACATCTCGACGTTTTCGCCGTCAAGGTTGGGGTGTGACAATTTGGTAAATTTTATTATAGTGATTAAATAAATAAAAAAATTTAGATTGAAGTGACGAATTCAACAATACGTCAGGGATGAAAATGACATTTTACTTAAAAAATATAAACAAAAAATTATATAAACTTAACTTTAAATATAAATGAAATTGTTTATTTTATTAAAAAAGAAAGTGAAATTTATTATGTTTGTGATATTCCTTATTTAATAGAGAAAGCAACAAGAAAATAAAAATTTGAGATCCTAAATATTTATCATGTTTCACTTGAGTTTTTTTATTAATTATCGTGCTACTCTAAAAAAAACTAATGGGGATATATATCAGCATCATATTTTTTATAAGTAGAATTTTCTTGAATCTGTTTCATATTAATTTGTTCTATTAATTACTAATAATATTATTAATTTTTATTCTAGATTAAAATAGTTTTTAATAAACTAAGTACTAGATCTCTTTTTAATAATATTTTTTGAAAAATAATTTTTAATAAAATAAAATTTTTTCTAAAACATCAAATTTTCTTTTTTAAATTTGAAATATTTTAAAATTAAATTTTAGAAAAAACTTTAATAAACCAAAAATAATTAAAATTAGGAGTTATAATAAGATAATTTTAAAAATGATGCTTTTTAAAACGGTTGTTTTGAAACAAAATTTTTATTTATTTTTTGACAAAAAGCAAAAAAATTTTAAAGTTGATATCATTATTTTATTATTTATAATACTTACTCTTACATAATTTTAATATCTTATTTTAGAATATCGTTTTATAAATAATAAATTTTATTCTACATCATATATGTTTAATTCAACAATTTTAATACATGGTATACTAAAGATAATATAATATAGCTTAGTATAGAAATTCATGTAACACATGAGTCAAATAAAAATATTAAATTAATAATTAGTAATCAATATTAAAAAATTATAAAATATTTTATGAGATTAGATATGATTAAAATTATGTATAATTAACTAACTTAAGTAATAAAACAATTAATTTTTAAAACATTCATCTATAACTTTTGTTTCAAGAAAATTTGTTTTTAAACATTCTTTTTTTCTAAAAATATCTTTAAGAGTTTTATTTCTTTGGAAAAGTTCTTTATATTAAAAAACTTCATTTTCATAAAGTTTTATTTAAAAAATGCATTTTTAATAAAAAAACATACTTTTTATTTATATTATAAAACTATTTTTTTAATTGAAAAGGATGTATAATATTATCAATATTTAATATCATTATTAGATAGTTAGATTTGCTATGATACTTACATATGTAAAATAGTTATGAGAAAATAACATGACACAATAGTTTTAATAAAATAACATGTGACAAAACTATTTTACTTTATTATAAAATATTATATAGTATGAATGTAGAAGATATAAATTAGATTTAATAAGTCAAACTTGAACTCTTTAATAAGTTAAATAAGTTAAAAGAATGAGTTACTTAGTAAATTGTACTTCGTTTAAACATGTATTTAGGTAGTTCTAAAAAGAATTATTGTCACTTTACTTATTGTTAATAGAATCAGACATAATAAAACAAGGTAAGCTTATTTAATGATTTTTTTTTCACTCATCATTTGTGGGTGTCAGGATAACGAGCCCGTTTTCGAGACGACCTGAGTTAATTAAATTTATTCATGAATAGAACTCGAGTTTTATATTAATTAAGCAAGTTAATTAATATACTAAGAGTTGAGGCAGTAGATTTTTTTTTGTAATTAGTTTCCTCCTGAGAGGGTTGAAGGTGTGGTCCCGGTTGGGAAACAGATAGTTGGGCCGGATTAAAATAACACGTATCATCCGAATCAGGTTCGTACATTTACCATTCAAAAAAATTAATCGAGTTAAGATTTAATTGGACACTTGGACTCGTACTACGATACTCAACTCAGGCTCTTCTGCAGTTGTATTTAAGATAGTTTTTAATATATTCGCTGTCCAAAAAAAATTTAAGATAGTTTTATTAAATTCATTTCAGTTCAGCATTAAAATAAAGTCAAACATAATAAACAAGATAAGATTAAGTAATGAGTTTTTTCACCTATCTTTTGTGGGATCCATATAAAATGAGAAAAAGTATATATCGATCTCGAGTGTCCTCATCGTATAGAATCAACAGACAACGTACTTTTTCTTAAATTTTGATGAAACCAAACGTTTATTACAAGATTTGAAACATTAGATTTCACAAACTACAAGTACAAGAGTAGAACTAAAAGGGCGAGAAAATGTAAGATAGAGGCTACCTTAAAAGGATTAATAAAAAGAAACATTAAGCCCGTAAAAGTTTAATCTTGATTTAAATAAAACGATAACTATTAATATTAGTTTATTAACATTATGGTTGTGTTTGTATTAAACTAGGAGTGACTATTGAGTTTGTTTAATTATTAAATTTTTTAAAGGTGTTTAAATTAAAGTAGGATAAGCATAATTGTAGTATAAATACAGAGCTATTATCATTTTATTTAATGTGGTTGTGTTTATAATAATATTTTTAAAGTCAAAACGGGTTGTTTTCATATTCTCAATGTGTTTTTGTTTTAATATAATGATTCCCTTCCAACAATTTGTATAGAGCTAAGGTGTAGGTTATAGCCGAGGAGAAAGGCAAAAGATCAATGATTTAGGTGTAGTCGAGATCAAGAATCGAATATTGAAGACAACAAACATGACACTAGAAAAACAAATCGTCGATTGAGTCCAGGAGGTAACAATCAAACATGGTGAATGAAGAAGTTTGTGTGAATTCTTGTGAAGTTGATCTAGGTGTGATCGAATCTGTTAACAAGATCGTTACAGTCAAGATCAACATCGAATATTTTTCTTCCCTAACAATAGAAGGCTTTGAATCTAGTTGTGTCTATCAGGTAAAGAAGAAAAACAATAGAAGCAGTAGGGTAGGGTTTGTGTTTTTTTCCTTGATCGATTGTTAAAATCAATGTAATTCTAGGACCTGGGAAAGAATTATGAAGAATTGATCAAGGAGGCGATACAGAAAAAAGAAAATATAATTTTTTTGCTGATTTGTGGAGAAAAGAAGCATTATAAAACTTTGGGCACTTAAAAATATTTAAGAATCCAAATAGGAAATATCTGAAATTTCGGATATCTGAAAATTCGGATATCCAAAATTTTGGATTTGAATTTAGATATTTGGATATCCGAATTATACAAAAATATTTCTAACAATTATTAAATAATAAATATTAATTAGAAATTTTGGATATTTCGGATATTTTTATAAAAACTTTGGATACTTTTTTTAATAAAAAATGCTAATTTTTTATAAACATATCGAATAATCGAATTTCGAATACGGATTCGGATAGTGAAATCCATTATTCGAAATTTTCGGATAGTCAAATTTCGAATATTTGATTTTGAACACCCCTAATAAAACTAATGAATTTGATGATAATTAATTTTTGCGTTTGTATTTAAGTGTTTGACTGTATTTTAGACATGTATACTCCAAAGGACTTGAAGATGGCTAATCGCAAGGAGTGCGTGTTTGTGATCGTTGCACCGAGGGTCTTGTTGTGGGGTGAAAGCAAGAAACCAATAATTAAAATTGAAGAATTATAGGTGTTGCACGATAAAGAGAGAGGTGAAACAAATCAAGCTTAGGGGGGATGATGAAAGTTTAATCTTGGCTAGGAATTGAACCCCGCGCGTTGCTTCAGGGTTCTTTTGTAATAGAGTGATTGTCTTTCTCGTTTACGATTCTGATCTTACTTCTCCTTTCCATCAAATTAAGTGAAAACCAATCAACCTAACTATTGCACTGATTAGAGAACTATCAATACAACACTTATGCATTTGCATTCTTTTTGTACAAGCTTGCTTCCATTTACTGATTATGGCAATCATGGTTTTCATTAAGATCATAGCTATCCTTAAAAAATACATCATGTAACCTGTGGACCAAAATCATAGTCACAAAAAATTGATGTCCCTCATAACTACACTCTAATCTCACTATCAATATCTCAATGCACTCATGAGTTGTACTTATGTGTCAAGAGAGCCAAACTAACCTGGTTTTTAACATATCAAGGGTATCATGGAACCTTTGATTTCAACTTGATTTGTGTTATTGCATACCTGATAGTTATGAGAGGGAGAATAAACATCTTATTGCATTTTACAAAAGAAAATCATTAGTTAAAACCAAATGAGGATTTTGTAATTTTGTAGGCACCGATAATAATAGGCACACAAACATTTTTTAGTTAACTTAGTATATCATTCCACCAGTGCATTTCAAATTATTCCTTGGATTTCTTAGCCTTTATGTACACATTCTACTAACTTGCAGCTACCGATATCTGGTAGTAAGCATAGCACAAAGTAAAAAGGTGGAACATTGTTTCATTATAAGTTGACAAATATAAGTCTTTATATTTTGCATAAATATATATTTTACATGTGGACTGATGACTTCTTTTACATTTTGATGTATTTGGATTCATGTTAAATTGTACAATCTACTCTATGTCAAATTAAACATTTCAATTGATTTTTAAGTTACCTGTGCATCAAGATTAATCTTGCATCCTGACCCAAGGATGTGTGGGATGCGACTAATAAATTTAGATGTTTGTTATTGTGTTATGAGTTTGAAAACTGGGTTGGAAGTTGCCTTTGTTGGGTTGATTTTGAAGTTACCTGTTTTGCCCAAATGCCATTCTCAGTTACAGCATTGCAATCACACAAAGTTGTATTTTCTAAAATCCTTGGCTATGCATATGAAACCTGCAAATTGAATAACTATGGACTAATGTAATTTATAAGTGGGCCAAATTGTTTATCTCAATATCAATAGTAAAGAACATGAGATTCGATAGCATTTTTATCAGCATACTATTAGTTTGCGAAACCTTTTGCAAGTGGATTGGATTTTACATCAATCGAAAAGAGATTAGCTGAAAAATACTATTTAAAGAATTCTAATTATATAAATCATATCTGAACCGTACACCCCTCCAACTATCCTCTGCTCTTGACAGCAACGCATGATCCGAACCAACATCTGACAAATGTAAAAGGGAGGAGTGCGAAGGAAAACCTTGATGAAATATAAGCTTTGTTCCTTGTGGTGATTGTACAACATGCGATTTTCGGCCAAATTAGCGACTATCTACTTCATCTATTCAAAAAGAGAAGACAAAGCGTGGCAGGATTACCATCATTGTCATGATTTCTTCCGATTTCTATTGTCTGTTATTCCGAGTTACCCACGTATAACTGAATAAGGAAAAAAAGGGTATACCGGAAAACCAACCATTAAACACTAAAATGTCGATGTTGGCTGTCGGAAAAGAGAAAAACGTATGTGCTCTTCATCGTAATTTCAAGTGGGACCATCATCGCCGAAAGGCAGGCGATACTCCTTCTCCGCTCTCTTTCACTTTTTCTCTCTCTCTTGGTAATAATCTGCCATCGACCCTCCATGTGATGAGAAAAGGCTGTAACTCTGACACGGTAGGGACTATATTGCATATAAGTTAAACTTTGGTGTGAAATGTATAAAAATACAAAAGGTGACTGTAGTCACCGACCTAAGTTTTTAATATATATTATAATTTAAATAAAAAATAACTATTAATATTAGTTTATTAATATTATGGTTGAGTTTGTATTAAAGTAGAAGCGAGTTTGTTTAAGTATTTAAAGGCATTTGAATTAGAGTAGGATAATCATAAGTGTAATATATATATAAGAAGTTACTAATGGGTAACCCGCGCGTTACGGCGAACTGAACAATTTACAAGTCTATACTTGTTATATATCAGTTAATTTATTATTTTTTTTTGTTTTATGGTTTAAATCTCTTATACGGCTTATGATTATTATTATATATTAGAGCTAACACATTGTTACAAAACTAATTAGCATTAACAAGAATAATTGAATGACTTAACTTTTAAGTAAACATAAATGTTGACCATGATTAAAGTTTAATGAATATTTTCAAGAAACATTCCCATTTGATATAGTATAGGTTATATCGTTTTGATATAACAATAAAAAGATTTGTTATAACATTATACTATATATTAAAAAGCAACATGGTTACTACAATGACGTATAATGTTTCATAGTTTGACTAATAAACTTTTTAAATTTGCAGGTAGGTCCAGACCATTTTCCCCCACTGTAAGTCTGTAAATTCATTACATTGAAGAAACACCAAAACCTAGAAGACGCTAAGTGATCGTCGCATCCACCAAAACTCCCGCTATCACCCAACACGTTGAGAGAAAGGAAGAGACGACGGTGTTACCGTGGTGGTGGTGGTGGTGGTGGTGATGATGATGGTGGTGGTGATGGTGTTATGGTGGTGGTGGTGGGCGATGATGACGGTGTTACGATGGTGGTTTTCGGTTGTACAAGCTGGTTGAACGGAAAATGGAATAGTAGGGGAAGAGATGATGGGGGCAGCTGTTGTGGTGTCGTTGGCCGACAGTCTGATTTAAAAAACTACAACGGAGATGAAGAAAGGGAAGATATGAAGTTGTTGAAGGGTGATTTTCACAAGAATACAAGATGGTTATTTTCATATTTTTATGTTTTTATTGGTAATTATATTTGTGCAGACCTTTATTGGAAACTTAAATACAAGTTTAAAATTTTCAATGATAGTTATCAAAACTTAAAAGAATGGTTTATTTTTTCTTCTCTTTTATTTTTAAAGCCTCAAAAGTTTGTTTATAGACGCTTTTATGCTTTTATGTGTATTACTATTCTTTTCTTATATTATTATTACTATTTTCTTATATTATTATTACTATTTGTATTACTATTCTTTTCATATACAAATTACTCTATCAAAATCCTATTTGAATGATTCTTCTATTTTCTTGAGGCTTGATATCCAACACTTGGTATCAGAGCCGCGTTCGGTCGAAGGAGGGTGTTGAGACGGTTTTGATCGCCTGTTAAAACATCATTATATCAGCCTCCATCTTTGATCGGCTTGTTTCGTGATAGAGATTAACCGGAGGCGCGAAAAAGACTAACGGAAGGAAGTCAAAGCAGGTGGCTTCGAGTTTGGTTCGTATTGCGAGAGATAGAAGACGTTGAAGGTGGTGGTGACCTTGTTTACCTAAACGGTGGAAGAATCTCTTGGAACGGGTTTGATCAGAAAAGGATTGGGGTTGTCAAAACAAGGAGGAATGACACTTATACAAGCAAAATAACCAGGTTCAATGTCGTATCAATGTCCGACTTTGACCCCAACGAATTATCTCGTGTAGGCAGTAAAAGTTAAGTCGATCATGGGATATGGGTGCAAGACCATTGAAGGGATGGTCACTTACACTTAGTATCACAATAAGAAGAGTGTTTAGAACACTTAACAGTTCAAATAGGGAACCGGGACTTTGATTATGATACTAAGAACACAAGTAAGCAAGAGACAGAAACTTAAGAACAATATGGATTTTTGGTTTTCAAGATTGTAATATATTGCTTCTCAAGTTCTATTACAAGTGTTACAAAGCATAAGTAATAAGTTACAAGGACTTGAGATACTTTATACTACATCCTACAACTGACCATACTTGAAAGGCTAGCTGGATACATTTGATCTAGACAACAAAATCAATGTAGAGTCAAAAAAGCAGATATGCCTTTTTGACTAGTGACTATGACATGCCATAGCTCACATCCTAATATATTACAAAAAGTATAAAAGTACATAAAATATAAAGTTACAGACTCAAGACCTCAATGTACAGTTGCAAAAAGCATGGACCATTCAGCAACTTGTATACGTTGGTGAGTCTTCAGAGTGGTAGCGGAAAGTTGGCCAGCTTTATGTAAGTACATCAGAGAAAGCATGTTCTTCAAAGTCTTTGGAAGAAATCTGTCTTCACTTCATAAGCTTCGGAAGACTTTGTCTTTGAAGTTTCGAAAGACTTCATTTTTGGCTTCGGAAGATATTGGTCTTGGCTTCGGAAGATTTCATACTTAGAATATTTTATAGTGTAGAGTATGAAACTTCTGAAGCAAATCTACTTGGTATTGAGTGCATGCATGCAGGAAGCACTTGGGTTGTTTTGGGTGCATCAGTCTTTAGATAACCTTACAAACTCCCTGTAACACCCGGTTACTTCTAAATAGGAAAGAAAGAATAATACATGAAGAATAAATGAAAGAAAAGCAATAAAGTCCAAGTAGAGGGACTAAAGTGTCCAAAAGGACAAATCTTTGAAAAAGTTGGTGTAAAGGTGGGCATGGCCGCCCACCCTCACTTCGCATCATCATCTTTCTTCGGTTTTAGAGAGAGAGAGAGCAGAAGAGTTCGCGACTAATGAATAAGAAGAATAAAAAAAGTCGAATTCAAGGTAAGGATTTGTGGTTTTTATGTGTTTATGACGGGTTTTATCCCGGTTACATGTTTATGTGCTTATGTGTTTGTGTATGTGCTCGTGTGTGTGTGTGTGTGGTGGTGTTCTAGGTGTTTGAACTCATTTGCATTCGGGTTAGAAGGAAGATACACCCAAGTTGCATCAGGTGAGTATCTAGACCCCGGTTTTCTACTTGTTTTAACTATATTTGGGGCTGAAAATGTATTAAAACGTTTTTACAAGTTTATGTATGTTTACCCGTATGTATTATGCATGTTAAATGTTGATTCTTGAATGTTTATAGGTTGTTCATGTTTAGAATAGCCATGTTAAGTTTAGAACCGATGGGTTTGATGATTGGGTTTGAAAACATACTAGGAACATGATATACAGAGGGTTCATACGCCTGAAAATGCCATAGAATGAATTAAGTGTAATCCATGCGCCTAAACAGTAGCCCATGTGCCTAAGATTACCTTAAATGTTTTAAGTATAGCCCATGCGCCCAACAGAATCCATGCGCCCAAAGTGGCCCATGCGTCTGAGTGGCCCATGCCCCTAAGTGGCCCATGCGCCTAAGTTCCCATGCGCCTAAGTGTCCCATGCGCCCAAGTACCCATACGCCTAAACAGGGCCCATGCGCCTAAATGGTGCCATGCGCCTGAACCCTTAGAATTTAATGCAGAATGTTTGGGAGTCTGTGCCTTTAGGGTTTTGACCGAGGGTTGTCTAGGGCATATTAATGATGGGTTTCATGCATGATTATGAATGATAATGATTGATTATGATTGTCTTATAATTGTTCCTTATTATTATTATTATTATTGCTATTATTATTATTACTTATAGAATGTGACTTTACGTGGTATGTTTATTATCGTAACATAAAGTATATTGTAATAATAAAGAGAAAGAGCAATAAAGAAAAGAAGAGGAACATTAATAAAATGTTAACAAGTCTTGCAAGCTTATAGGAGGTACACGACCGTGTTGTCGTTAGCTCAACTGTACTGCGGGTTAGCTACCCTATTATGCACACAGGGCCAGTCTTGGAGATTGGCAGGACCCTTGTAGCGTACCATGGGTGATTGGGTCGGCCTTGTATACAGTACACAACACCCTTTCGAGGGATACAGTTGACCCTTTCGAGGGATATAGTTTACCCTTTCGAGGGATATAGATGGCCCATCACCCGTTTTCCATCGCGCATATAGTTGGGGTATTGCTCATTGGTCCATACAGACAGTGAAAGATAAAGAATAAAGAAAACAAAATAAACAAGGCATACAGTAAAGAGAATGAACAATATTTGTTCATATAGTTAATGCGTGCTCGCATATACAGTAAAGTGTTGTATTTTAAAAGAAAAGAGTATTTTCATATACAACATACAGAAAGTATTTTATTATTTATAAAACTAGAACTCACTCAACAACGCTGACTTTTATACATTTTCAGTTGGCAGGTAAACATTGCTGTGGATGGCACGAGGATGAAGCTACTCGGCAGGGAAAGACTGACATCCATTCATACCTATTATTGTTGTTGTTTTGTAATGCAATTAAACAGTTCTTTTTGTATTTCATCAAACAATAGTGTATTGCTTAACAACAGTGTTTAATGAAATGAAATGAATGGTTTTTGTTAAAATGATTCCGCTGCTTAAGTTTGTAAATTTATAATGTTTAATGTATTTAATGCTGTGAATGACCAATTGTGAGGTCTCCGGGAACGGGGCCTTACACTCCCCCTAGGCTGATGTTACCGAAACAAAGAAGTGATTTAGCTATTGACAGTCCTCATCATGATAATGACCATACCCTTCTTTATCAGATGGTCAAGATCGCTCAGACTTTCAAAGTATCTTCTCATGTCAAAGAGATCATGCAGACGTAGGTTAAACATGTCCTTCTATGTGTAGACATCTTGACCACCTTGATCTCTGTTGACATACCATCTTTCTGGATTAGTAGTGAATGTCAAGGACAAGATGGGTCTTCCTGATGCAAGAGGAGCTACTTGAATTGGAGTTGGTTGAGCAGCCTCTTCTTGCACTTCCTCAGGATGTTTTGACTTATCCTGACGTTTAGAGGTGGATGACTTGGACTTCTTCCTTGTCTTTTTCCTCCTAGCCATCCTTTTCTCCTCTTTGAAGCTTTTGACTAAGAGGACTGGTCTTCAGCACCAAGTTGTTCTGTTTTGTCCTTCTCAGTTGGGTCCTCCTCTCTCACAGGCTCAGAAGGAGAGGTAGTTTGACCCTGCTGTGGATCAGAAGATGAAGCTTGCTGAGATCCAGCAGGAGGTCCATCCAGATTGTGTTGTCTCAAATTATTCAACCTTAACCTCCACTTCCAAAGGGGCTTGACTTGGTGGGGAGTGTAAGTCAACAAGCTCTCCTATCTTGATCTTCTACTTGATCACCCTAATGTGCTCATCCATGATGAATAAAGACATAGGGCCAAGTCTCCTTCCGAAGAATCCATACAACTTCAAGAAGCCAATCATCCTCTGCCTATCAGCAGACTTCTTCAGACTCTTTTAGATGATGGCTCTTGACTTAGCTGCTTCTTCCCTCATCTTTCTCTTAGCAGCTTTTTTCTTCTTTTGAACTTGTAGCTCAAGCTGCTTGAGATATTCAAACTCAATTTATTCATAAGACAAGGGAAGAAGTACAGCTATTTGATAGAGACTTGTGGCACTCAGGTAGTTTATCATATTTTGTCTGTCAGCCTCCTTATCTACCTGAGGTTGTTCAGTTGCCACAGTCTCTCTTGCAGGACTTTCTTGAACTAAGAAGAGGGTAGAAGTATGTTTGTACAACCTTTTCTACCTTCTTTCTTCCTTAATCTTGAGGAGAAACTTTGCATCCTCTGCCTCCTTCCTCTCCTTAAACACTTCCATGTCTGCCAGTTCATTCAATTCAGCTAAGGGGAGAGAAGTGATCTCATTTACATCATAGTTCCTGGTCTGCAGGTAGTTAATCCTGATTTCTCTTAACTTATCAATCTAAGGGTTTGGTCTGGGAGCAACCCTTATTGCAGCTTCCATGAAGCTTGAAGACCTAGTGGAACTTTCTCCCCTTAGCTTCCTCTTCCTCTCTCTCTCTTCTTCCTCAATTTCCTCAGGAGTCATTATCCTTTTCCCTTTGTCACCCACAGACCTTTATGACTCAGGGTGGAGAGAGCTTTGGCCTTCATTGCTTGGAATAGCATCCTGGCTCTGGCCAAAGAGAGGCTGTGATACACCTTCACCAATAGGTGTTTTACTGAGGGATTGGGATGCTGTAGTTGCTAGTTCTGTGACAGTGCTCACAAGTTTTGTCACTAGGCCTTAAGTCAAGTTTTCCCCTTTAAAGCTAATCTTAGGGTCCACCTTAACATCCAGTGGACTGATGACATTGCCTGCTCGCATTTTTCTTCTTGCTTTAAACACTTCAACAATCCAGTCTTGAATTCTTTGACCCATTCTTCCAGCTTGCCTGAATTGACTTTGGTTGGCAAGTGGCATTTTGACTAGATCAAGACCTTCATAGTAGTTCAAGGTCTGAAAATTTAGGATCTCTTACTGCCCTTGAACTCTTTGAAGTATGAGGGTGCTTCTATCAACATCATACCTCCACCAGTTATGTAATTTGAAGCTCATTGGGGTGGGGATGATATTGACCTTGGAATTCCCTCCTCATATAGACTCAACTCTGAATGAGTGAGTCCACATCAATATGAACTTGAGGAGGTTGCTGAGTATGGACAACTGCAAGTGAGGATGGTGAGTCCTTAATGTCCATACTCTGTGAAGAACTCCCAGGTTCTGTGATTGCTGAGACTTTCTCCCCTTTTGTGGTAGCATCATCCACTTGCATATGTGAGCTAGGAGTTAGGTCTATTACATCAACAGGTTCTTGTGTTTCTTGATGAGCTCTCCTTAAAGGTCTCCCAGCTAGTTTCTTCTTTAGATAAGAGATCTCAAGTTGCTAATCATTGACCCTGTTTTGTAAGGTAGTCACTTGAGATTCCAGGTGACTAACCTTACAGATTAAATAGGAGCATGTTTTTGACAATTGTTGCACCTTTAGTCTCATGTTCCCCTCATCTTCATCAGAAGAATCATGGGGGGGATGAGAGAATTGGACCAAAGTCTTCTCTCTCACCACCAGCATAGTGTTCTTGGCTGCTGGATTTCCCCTGCTCACTGACAACTTCAAGTGAAGTGTCAATGGGCTGAGTTGCCATGGTTGAGGTCCTAATGATGTAATCACTTTCAGAAGTGAGAGCCTCTTCCATATGGATCTCCTAAACAGGTTCATGGAGGTCCACCTCAGTGATGGGTGAATGATGTGGGCTGGACAAGGGAAAGAGAGGAGTACTCATATCTTTTTGAGTAGGGGAGGAATAGAGAGACTCATGGTACTCACTGAATCCCATGTCTTCATCATCATAAAACTCTAGATTGGGTATGGGTTGGTTTAGATCAAGAGGCTGGGGATGGTAACTGTACCCTGAAGTTTGTTCACTAGAATTTTGAGACTCTTAGTGAAGGCTTAAGGCAACCTGGGTAATGAGATCATCAGGCTGAGCATGAGAAACCTCAGCACTGATTCTTGATAATATGGGAGTGGTTTGCTCCTTAGGAGAAGTGGGAGCTCAAGTGTCCACTTCTTCCTGTAAGGGTGATGATATGGGGGCCTACACAAGCTCAATAGCTTGAGCAGGGGTTCGCTTGGATTTTCTTTGGTAGGTGAGGAGTATTTGTGGCTGTTTAGGTGGTTGAGAAGTAGAAGGTGTGGGTTCAACACTAGCTTGTGCTGCTAGGTTGTCACCTTTAGCAATGAGCTCTAACATTTTTTAGACAAGGGCTGTTTCTACCCCAGAGAAGCCAACAGTTTGCTTCTTCATAGTCTTAAAGATGTCGGGCTTCATCAGTCCCAATTTAAGAATATTACCCGTTCCCCTCAACTGTGAGCCCAGTTCACTGTTGAGAATGTGTTGAACATATCTATGGAACATATAATACTCTAAGGAGTCTAAGTTAGCAAGTAAATTTGTATACACAAACTATGAGTACCTGAACTTGACCCCCTGGAGATCTTCAGGAATCTGGTCCTATCCTCCATGCTTGTTGCATAAGCTGTGGATAATTACATGAAGCATGTACTTCCACTAGGATGAGACCTTTCCTTTCCTTGAGGTCTTTACAGAGAAATCCCCTTCATAGCCCATCTGCTCAAAGGAATGATTGACTACTTCCTTTGGAAAGGACAACTCACCTTTTTCATCATCCAGCTGAAGATGAGTGTTGATGATGGTTGGAGTGATGAAGATTGTCCTCCCCTGCACTGTGGCAGACAGTGCCTTCTCCCCATCCATGATGACTTCTTGACAGGTCTTCTAGAATTCAAGCAGATGCTCGTCATAGAGAGTAGGATCAATTGTTAGGGAGGTGAAGTAGTTGGATAGAGCCAGAAAACAGCAAACCTCTGAGAAACTATCATATTTTTTAGAGTTCAACAGAGCAACCTGATTGTGCTGCCTGTGGAGTTGCATGGAGAAATTAGGGTTGCTTCTATGGTTGAGGTTGGCCATTTGATAAAGCTTAATGGTGAAGGAAGATAAGAACAAAGGTGGTTTCGGGTGAATTTAGGTTAAGAGAATAGTTCAGATGAAGAAGATAGTGAAAGAGGTAGGAACCGTTGGGTATATATATGAATTGGATTTAAGACAAAGTTAATAAATGAGGATAAACTTTGAAATCCGGATGTTGGTCCCACCTCTAAAAAGTAGTTTACTTTTGCCCAAAAGTAGTTTTCTTGGAAGTCGAAAAAGCTTCTGAAGGTATTTTAGCTTCGGAAGTTATGATGAAAAGCTTCCGAAGGCAAAATGAATTTGGAATATTTCAAAGAGTTTTGAGAATTTTGCTTCGGAAGAGATTTAATACTCAGTGATTTTATCCTAAGGAGAATAAAATCTTCCGAGAGTAAATTGCTTTCGGAAGAAAATTGTTCTTTAAAAACATATATGTACTTTAATTAATTTTAAGCTTCGGAAGATATTTAGAAAATTTCTTCCGAAGGTAAATCTACTGAAGTAGTTATTTGTTTTCTAAGGCATAAGTTTCTTCCGGAGGTAATTTTAAATCTTCTGAAGGATAAACGATCAAAATTTTAAGGAATGACTTCCAAAGATTTTTCTTCCATAGTAAACCAAGGCTTATGAAGGTAATAATAGACAACTTAGGACACACAGGTTTTAGAAATAATATGATTAAGTTTTAAGAAAAGCTACTCAAAGTTAATCATCCAATAGCTGATACAAGGTATTTAAATCTCTGCTCATCAAAAGCTTTGGTGAACAGATCAACATATTGTTCAATTGTGTTAACTTTGACTAGTTTGATTAATCCCTTTTCAAAGGTATCTCTAATTAAATGGTACCAGATATTGATGTGCTTTGTCCTTGAGTGCTGCACATGATTCTCTGTGATTGAGATAGCACTGTTGTTTTCTATGTGGATGGGAGTCTCCTTGAAGTTGAATCCATAGTCCAACATCTGATTCCGAATCCAAAGCACTTGACCACAACAGCTAGCAGCATCAATGTATTCAACTTCAGTAGTTGATCCAGACACACATGATTGTTTCTTGCATTGCCAAGAGACTATCCTTCCACCAAGAAATTGACATCCCCCTGATGTAGACTTTGCAATCATATTGCAGCCACCATAGTCACTATTTGTATAGGCATACAGATTGAAGTCAGAATTCTATGGATACCAAAGGCCAAGAGATGGAGCACCTTTGAGATATCTTAAAATTCTCTTGACAGTTTCCAGGTGTGACATCTTGGGGTTGGCTTGATATCTTGCACAAATACATGTAGCAAACATGATATCAGGCCTCCTAGCTATGAGGTACATAAAAGACCCAATCATGGCTCTATAGAGATGTTCATCCACACACTCCCCCTCAAGATCAGGTTCGAGGGAGTGGTTTCTGGCTATGAGTGTCTTAGCAACCTTACAATCAATCATGTTGAATCGTTTAAGTATGTCTTGTACATACTTTGACTGACTTATGAAGATGCCATTGTTAACTTGCTTCACTTGAATTCCTAGAAAAATCGAGTTCTCCCATGGCACTCATTTCAAATTTTTCCTTCATCAGCTTCTCAAAGTCTTTGCAGAGCTTTGAATTAGTTGACCCAAAGATAATGTCATCTACATACACTTGAACTAGCATTATGTCATTTACCATTTCTTTGATGAAGAGAGTTCCATCTATAATACCCCTTTTGTAGCCATGCTGACAAAGATACTGAGATAGTGTCTCATACTACTTTCTTGGTGCTTGGTGCAGCCCATAAAGAGCCTTATCAAGCCTGCAAACATAATCAGGATGATCATGATCTGCAAACCCAGGTGGTTGTCTGACATACACCTTTTCATCAATCACCCCATAGAGAAAAGCACACTTGACATCAAGCTGGTAGACCTTGAAATTCTTGGATCCAGCAAAAGCTAGGAATATCCTGACAGCTTCCAGTCTTGCTATAGGAGCAAATACATCTATGTAGTCAATTCCTTCTTCTTGAGTGTATCCTTGAACAACTAGTCTTGCCTTATTCTTGATGACAAGTCCTCTATCATCCTTCTTATTTCTGAACACCCATTTGGTTCCTATAGTAGTCTTCCCTTGAGGAAGATGAAACACCCGGCCCCTCACACCAACAATATTGTCCGCTTTGCCCACGAGGAGCTCACGGATTTGCTTTTGGTTGCCCGGGTGAAAACTTCCCAGGGAGGTCACCCATCCCTGGACTGCTCCCACCTGAGCACGCTTAACTGTGGAGTTCTCCTCTCATCCACAGTCAATACGCCCAAAACACGTTGTTGATATTAGAGGCCGGACATTCATTATGAACCAGGAATCTCTCCTGTCCAAGGCCGATGTGGGATATGTGTAGGGTGTCACAAGCACCCCCTGTTTGGACTCATCGTCCTCGATGAGCCCGAGAAGTCACCATCCTTGGTGAGGTATGTCCCACATCCCCAAACGGCACAAGAGTGGCTCTGATACCATTCGGTCACACCCGGCCTCTCACACTAACAATATTGTACGCTTTTCCCACAAGGAGCTCACGGATTTGCTTTTGGTTGCCCAGGTGAAACTTCCCAGGGAGGTCACCCATCCCTGGATTGCTCCCACCTGAGCACGCTTAACTGTGGAGTTCTCCTCTCATCCACAGCCAATACGCCCAAAACGCGTTGTTGATATTAGAGGCCAAACATTCCTTATGAACCAGGAATCTCTCCTGTCCACGGCCGATGTGGGATATGTGTAGGGTGTCACAAGCACCCCCTGTTTGGACTCATTGTCCTCGATGAGCCCAGAAGTCACCATCCTTGGTGAGGTATGTCCCACATCTCGAACGGCACAGGAGTGGCTCTGATACCATTCGGTCACACCCGGCCTCTCTCTCCCCACCAAATCCGTGAGCTCCTTGTGGGCAAAGCGGACAATATTATTGGTGTGAGAGGCCAGGTGTGACCGAATTAGAGGCCGGGCATTCCTTATGAACCAGAAATCTCTCCTTTCCACGGCCGATGTGGGATATGTGTAGGGTGTCACAAGCACCCCCTGTTTGGACTCATCGTCCTCGATGAGCCCGAGAAGTCACCATCCTTGGTGAGGTATGTCCCACATCCCCAAACGACACAGGAGTGGCTCTGATACCATTCTGTAACACCCGGCCCCTCACACCAACAATATTATCCGCTTTGCCCACGAGGAGCTCACAGATTTGCTTTTGGTTGCCCGGGTGAAAACTTCCCAGGGAGGTCACCCATCCCTGGACTGCTCCCACCTGAGCACGCTTAACTGTGGAGTTCCCCTCTCATCCACAGTCAATACGCCCAAAACGCTTTGTTGATATTAGAGGCCGGACATTCCTTATGAACCAAGAATCTCTCCTGTCCACGGCCGATGTGGGATATGTGTAAGGTGTCACAGAGATTCCTGGTTCATAAGGAATGTCCGGCCTCTAATATCAACAACGCGTTTTGGGCGTATTGACTGTGGATGAGAGGAGAACTCCACAGTTAAGCGTGCTCAGGTGGGAGCAGTCCAGGGATGGGTGACCTCCCTGGGAAGTTTTCACCCGGGCAACCAAAAGCAAATCCGTGAGCTCCTCGTGGGCAAAGCGGACAATATTGTTGGTGTGAGGGGGCGGGTGTTACAGAAGAGGACATAGGTTCCAAACCTTTTGCCTTTTGAATTAAAGCAGCTCCTCCTGCATAGCTTCAATCCAACCTCCATCCTTTAAATCCTCATTAATCTTCTTAGGCTCTATCTAGGATAGAAAACAAAAGTTAAGACAAACATTTGCATCATGGGTTTGTCCTCTTGTTCTTACCCCTGAATCAACATCTACAATGATGTTTGTGGTAGGATGAGACTTGTGGATCCTTAGTTGAGGGATCACAGCAAGTTGCTTAGACAGATCCAAATTAGAGAAATTTTGATTTAGGATTGAGGATTCACCCTCCACATCAGCATACTTATCAAGATTGACTTGATCCAATGAGTGTGTGACATCATTGATGTTGTCTTCAATAGAGTGGTTGTCAGCATCAAGAAATTCTTGATCACTTTCACCACCACCATTTCCTACATTTGAAGCTCCTTCATCTGAGTGTTGTGCTTCTAAGCTGGAATTTGAAGGCACCCCAGAAGTATCAGTAGGATTTGTCATTGATGTGCTGGTAGAAACTTCATTTGCAGGGTTAGTTAAAACTAGAGCTGAAGTTGTGTAACTTGAAGGTTTCTTAGCTCAAATCTTGGGTCAGGATCACCTGTAGGTAGTATATCTGTGGATCCTGAAACGTACTCACAAGATTTGTTAAAACAATTGGTAATTAAATCAAGATCAAATAGCCAATCAGGACCAGAACCTTTCACACTGGGAGTGTGCTCATTGAAAGTCACATTGGCTGACTCCTCAACCACTCTAGTTCTGAGATTGTATACTCTATAAGCCTTGGCTTGGGAAGAGTATCCAATAAAATGTCCATCATCTGATTTCTCAGTAAACTTGGCAATTTGATCTTTGATATTCAAGATGGTGCAAGGACATCCAAATGACCTGAGAAAACCAATGAAAGGTTTTCACTTGTGCCAAAGTTGATAAGGAGTCTTACCATGTGTCTTAGCTACTAAAACTCTATTTTTCACATAGCAAGCAGTGTTCACTGCCTCCGCCCAGAAGGTGATGGGCAATTTAGAGTCGGACAACATAGTTCTTACAGCTTCAATTAGTGTTGTTTCTCCTCTCAACAACACCATTTTGTTGAGCAGTCCTGGGAGCACTATATTGTCTTGTAATACCTTTTTCATTACAAAATGTATCAAGATTTGGTTCTTAAATTCAGTTCCTTGATTACATTTTATGGTTTTGACCTTGTGATCACATTGATTCTCAATCTTTAAGATGAAATTCTTCAAAATCTCAGGGGTCTCATCCTTAGTTCTAAGAAAGAAGACCCAAGTGAATCTTGTAAAGTCATCTGTGATCACCAAACAATAAGAGGTCCTTCCTAGACTCAATACACTGGTGGGGCCAAAAAGATCCATATGTAATAAGTGTAGGGGAGTAGTGATGGAGTTTTTTTCCTTTGGCTTGTGAGATATCCTGTGTTGTTTCCCTTTCAGGCATGCAACATAATGGTCATCACTTGTAACTCTTTCTTTGGCATTCCTGTTACCCAATCATTCTTAATTAATTTATTCATGTTTTTAAAGTTTACATGGCACATTCTTTTATGCCAGAGGAAAGACTAATCAGTATTTGCTTTAGATAGAAAGCATGAAACTTAACCTGAGGGAGATGTTTCTTGCAAATCCATCTTGTACATGTTCCCTTTGTGGGGGCTCTGAGCAGGATATGCTCATGAGGAATGACCACCCCAGCCCTTAGAAATGCACTCATGCTCAGTAAAGAGCATGTTATGACTCTGATCCCAAAATTGAGATACACTCAAAAGATTGTATCCAAGGTCCTTGACAAAGTTTACCTTCTCAATGCTGAGCTTACCATTTGTGACCCTGCCCCTTCATGTATTGTAACCTCCAGCATCTCCTTTAAAAGCAACTGGTCCTCCATCAATTCTTTCAAAATTTTGGAGTACTGAGCTATTGCCTGTCATGTGCCTGGAACAATCATTATCAATGATCCATACATTTCTGTTTGTCTTGAGCTGTTCCTGCACAAAAGAGATGGTTAGTTACATTTGGAAACCCAAGCCTTATTGGTCTTGGGCTCATGAAAAGAAGTTGAAGACAATGCAACAGTAATTGATCATATTTTCTTCTTTTGAGGATCATGATGTTGATGAAGAACTTTCAGCCACTTGGTCTTTCTTTGTCTTCCACACCACCTTTGGAAGCTTAGACTTGACCTTCAATACTTCGAAGTTTTGTTGAATTTGTAAGTTTTGATGACTGGACCTTCGGAAGATCTTGCTTTCACTACAGCAGGCTTCAGTGCTTCGGAAGTATTCCTTTCTTCCGAGACCGAATTTTCTTCCGAAGGCAAGTTTACACTTGTCTTCATCTTCATTTTGGAACTTTCGAGAGAAAAAGTCTTTCCTTCCGAAGCTTGTTTCTTCTTCTCCAAACTCTTAGAAATTTCTTTCTTGGTCATGTGGATAGTACTCTTTGGATTGTAGAAACAATCCTTAGCCAGATGAGAGGTACTCCCACACATGACACAATCTAATTTCTTCTTTCTAAGAGTCTTCTTTTGTGAACAAGGCTGCATTTGATCACTTTCCTTCTCCATCTTCATCTTTGCAGATGCATTGGAAATTCTTGTAGGGATAGAACTACCTTTGTAGCTGGATGGTTCAGGTTGTACAGCAATGGTGCACAATTGATCAGCCTTCTTCTTGATGCTAGGATGATTTGGACATGAACTAGAACTCTTGTTATTGGAGTTCAAGTTTGTGTCTTCAGTCTTAACCACCTCAAATCCTGCAGAAATAAAAACTTGTTTCTGTGCAGATTTAAAGGTGGCCTTGATCTCTTGAGCCTTCTTGGACTTTCTCTTGGCTTTTCTGATCAAGTTCTTCCTCCTTGACTTGGTCATCCTAATAACATTACTCTCCTCAGAGGGATGGTGACCCTTCTTAGAATGCTCCTCTCCACTCTTCTCAGAGACATTCTTTACCATCTCCTATTCATCCTCTTCTGTCATGGGGTTTATGAGGGGAAGCTCATGTTTAAGAGTTGAAATGGTTTTTCTTTAAGTCCTCTATTTTCAGTTTATAATCATTTTTAGCTCTTTTAAAATCAGCTTACTCAAGATCAGATCGCATCTCTACGTTGTAGGACCTGTATCTATTTACTTTAGCAATACATTCAGGAGTACAAAGATGTTCCAATACCTTGGGTTCATCGTGGTCTTCCATGAGTGCTTGGTTTGGAGTGCATCTTCCACCTGAAAGCTCCAGTCAAAGCCTCCTTCTTCAACAGCAACTGCAGCTTGCTGCTTTGGCTTCTTATTCTGGGGAGCTCTTTTAGTGTAGTTTGGTCTGGCTTTTGTTTGGCCATCATTTGTCCTTTGTGCCTTACACTCCCTTGCAAAGTGACCCATTTGGTTACAGTTGTAACACTTCACTTTGCTTTTGTCCAGCCCAAACTTTCCACTGGCTGTATTGCTTGGAAACTTCCTCCCTATCCTCTTGTAGAACTTCTTGGCTCTATGAGTGAGAAAAGCCATTTGCTGAATTATCTCCATATATTCCAGATCATCTGGATGGATACATTCCAGGTCTTCAAGGGTGAAGAGAAATTTGCATGTACTCTTATCAACAAAAACAAAGGCATGAGAAGAACTTGTCTCATGGAATGGACTTCCTTGAGTGTAGCTTTCTCTTGGTGTCTCTGGGAAGGTGATGAAATGACCCTTTTATGAGTTGTTAGGGTAGCATATAAGATGATGTTTTGGTTCAATGCTATCCCTTTCAACCACATGGAGGGCTAAACTCAGTTGATTGCTGGAGTTACCAGATGAATTTCACATATTTTTCTCCATCTGATATCCACTAAGAATACTATACAACTCTGTCAAAGTGAGAGTCTTAAGGTTCTCAGTTCTCTTGATAACAACACAGTAATATGTCCATTGCCTAGGAAAAAAGGACATAAACTTCCTCACAATGTCCCTGTTCTCAAGAGTTACTCCAACATCCATTAGAGTATCCACAATCTCAACATACCTAAAGTATTGTTGAGTCATGGTTTCACCTGTTTTGAAGGTGAAGTTTTCAAACTACTGCTTCAAGAGGTCCTTCTTGTTCTCCTTGGCTTCAGTGGACCCCTCATACATGAGCTTCAGTGCCTCCCATAGTTGCTTGTCAGTTTATCACTTCTTGAAACCCTGTAGATGGAGTTTGGAAGAGTAGTTTGAAGGGCTGTCATGGCTTTCTGATCAATCTCTATTCTTTTTCTGTCTTCATCAGAATAATCAGCCACAACCTTTGGAATCATACCACCTCAAGCAGCAGCTGAAGAGGTGCTTGGTATGTAAGGTCCTTAGACAATAGAGTCCCATATCCTGGAGTCTTGAGACTTGATAAAGCCTTCCATTCTTTGACACCAAGTATCAAAGTCTTCAGGAGTGATCAATGGGGACTTTGTCATTGTTCCAGTTTCCATATTAGCCTTAGTAATAGCTGCCATTTGAGTTGTTAAGTATTTGGTGTGTGTGAGGGATCTTAAGATGGTGAGATCTTATAATCAAGAGCCTAGAATGCTCTGATACCAAATGCAGGACCGTTTAAGGGCTGGTCACTTATAACACAACAACACAATGAGGAGAGATCTTTAGAAAACTTAACATATCAAATAGGGAACTGGTAACTTATATTTATGAAACTAAGAACACAAGTAAAATATGAGACAAAACAAGATTGCAAACAACACAAGTGTATGGTTTTCAAGAATGTTGTATATTGCTCTCAAATTCTTTTACAAGTATTACAAAGCATAAAGAAAGTTACAAGGACCTGAGATACTTTATACTACATCCTACAGCTGGCCATACTTTGAAGGCCAGCTGGAAACATAAGACTAGACAACAACAAAATCAAATGTAGAGTCAAAAGGTAGATTGCCTTTTGACTAGTGACTATGACATGCCATAGCTTACATCCTATATATTACAAAAAGGATAAAAGTACACAAAGTAGAAAGCACAAACTCAAGACCTTAATGTACAGTTACCAAAAGCATGGACCTTTTCACCAACTCATGTAAGTTGGTGACTGAACAGAGTTGCAGCGGAAAGGTGGTCCAGCTTTATGGAAAAGTACATCAGATAAAGCATGTATTCAAAAGTCTTTGGAAGAAATCTGTCTTCACTTCTTGGCTTTGGAAGACTTTGTCTTTGAAGCTTCGAAAGACTTCACTTTTGGCTTCAACAGATGTTGGTCTTGGCTTCGGAAGATTTTACACTTAGAATATTTTCTAGTGCATGGTATAAAACTTTCGAAGCATCTCTACTCTGTACTTCTGTGCATGCATGCATGAAAGAATTTGGATGTTTTGGGTGCATCAGCCTTATATGAAACCTACGTTTGGCTATTTGGTCTTTGGTATTCAAGATGGTGCAAGGACATCCAAATGACCTGAGAAAACCAATGAAAGGTTTTCTCTTGTGCCAAAGTTTATAAGGGGTCTTACCATGAGTCTTGACTACTAGAACTCTGTTTTGCACATAGCAAGAAGTGTTTACTGCTTTTGCCCAGAAGGTGATTGGCAGTTTAGAGTCAGACAACATAGTTCTTACAGCTTTAATTAGTGTACTGTTTCTCCTCTCAGCAACACTATTTTGCTGAGGAGTCCTGGGAGCACTTTATTGTCTTGTAATACCCTTTTCGTCACAAAATGTATCAAGGATTTGGTTCTTGAATTTAGTTCCCTGATCACATATTATGGTCTTGACCTTGTGATCACATTGATTCTCAATCTTTAAGATGAAACTCTTCAAGATCTCAGGAGTCTCATCCTTAGTTCTAAGAAAGAAGACCCAAGTAAATCTTGTAAAGTCATCTGTGATCACCAAACAGTATGAGGTCCTTCTTAGACTCATTACACTGGTGGGGCCAAAGAGATCCATATGCAATAAGTGTAGGGGATTAGTGATAAATTTATTTCCTTTGGCTTGTGTGATACCTTGTGTTGCTTTTCTTTGAGGCATGCAACATAGTGGTCATCACTTGTAAACTCTTTCTTTGGCATTCAAGTTACCAAATCATTCTTTATCAATTTATTCATATTTTTAAAGTTTACATGTCACATTCTTTTATGCCAAATAAAAGACTCATCACTATTTGCTTTAGATAGAAAGCATGAAACTTCTCCTGAGAGAGATGTTTCTTGCAAGTCCATCTTGTACATGTTCCCTCTCCTGGGGGCTTTGAGCAGAATATGCTCTTGAGGAATAACCACTCCGGGCTTAAGAACAATGCACTCATGCTAAGTGAAAAGCATGTTGTGTCTCTGGTCATAAATTTGAGATACACTCAAGAGATTGTATCCAAGCTCCTTAACAAAACTTACCTTCTCAATGCTGAGCTTACCATTATGACCCTACCCATTCCAATAATATAACCTCCAACATCTCCTCCAAAAGCAACTGCCCTCCATCAATTTTCTCAAAATTTTGGAGTAGTGACCCATTGTGTAACACCCGGATATTTCTTATTTTTGAAGCCGGCGAGGAAAGAAAAGAAAATAAAGTCCAAAGTCGAGGGACCAAACTCGCCAACGAAAGAAAGTCGGGCGAGCGGAGTATATAAGGGAGAGGGCAGCCCTTACCCTCTCCCCCATACACAAAATTCAGCCATATTAGAGAAGAGAAGAGAGAAAAGAGGAGAAAAAGAGAAAAAGGGATGTTTCGGGTGATTCGGGTGTCCAAACTCGTCGAGTGGCAAGCCAAATCGAAGCCCTTGACGTTGTGCTCGTTTGTGTGAGTTCTAGGACCCCACTTTTACTTGTTTTCAACCGATTTTGGGGCTGGAAAGCATTGAAAACCCGTTTTTGTGTGTGTGTGTGTTTGACCCATTTGGGTGTGATGTGTGTGATGTGTTTCGTGTATGTTTCCGGGCTTGTGTGTGCTTGTATGGTGTTATGGTATGCATTCCTAAGGTCCAGGAGGGTTGATTTAGGCTTAGAATAGGTTTGGATGAGCTTGGAAGCCGAAAATGGCAGATTGGGTTCGGGATGAACTTCATTCTGCATCAGCTAGGGCTAGGTGACCTAATGGAGGCCATACGGCCGAATGAGGGGCGATTGAAGGTCATTCGCACGATTGGGATTCATTCGCACGATTGAGAGTTCAATCGCACGACTAAGGCTTCAGTCGCACGACTGGGAGTCCAGTCGCATGGGGATCGCACGACTGAGGGTTCAGTCGCATAAGTGCTTAGTCGCATGAATACATTCGCATTAGATCAGTCGCATAGGTGCTCATTCGCATTAGTCCCATCCGCATAAGGTCCATACGCACGAGTGGATGTTCATTCGCATAGATGTTCATCCGCATGAGTCCAATCGCATGATGTTCAGTCGCATGAAGGCCATGCGACTGAAGGGTGTCCATACGCACGAATAGAGTTATTGCACCCGAAGGAAAGTGTAGTTAGACTTCTGGTTTTCGGGGGAAAAGTGCAGGTGTAAGTTTTGACGTAAAGTTTCTCGTAAAAGCAACTAAGGTGACTGTTATGGTCTTAGAGAGCATGTAGGGCATGATGATGAGGATGATGTTGCATGTTTATGCATGTTATGTATGTATGATGTTGCCCTGTATGATGATGATGAATGTGTATGATATGTTCCTTATTATGATGTATGATTATCTTTCCTATGGCTTTACGTATTATGATGAATGAAATGAAGTATTATGTAACGTAAAGTGGAGAGAAATGACACGTCTTGCATGCATCGGATAACGGGTCCTTCTTTGTGATTGACCATTAATGTAGAACCTCTACCACTTACCCTTAGTACTGTGGCATACGTTTAGCTGTTCATTTATTGACTTCGGCCTAGTGGCTATGACTGATCGATTATCCTTAGTACTTTGGCATACGTTTAGCTGTTCATTTATTGATTTCGGCCCAGTAGCTAAGACTGATCGGTTACCCTAGTACCGTGGCATACATTTAGCTGTTCATTTATTGACTTCGGCCCGGTAGCTTAGACTAATTGGGGTGTAGCATATGGTATTGGTACGGATGATGTCCGATCGGCAAGTAAAGTTAAACAGAACGAAGGAACGAATGAATGAATGAAGAAGATAATAATGATATTATCTGTGCGTACGTATGATGTGTGATCATGTTAAAGTAACGAATGGTTTTATATGAAAGTAAAGTAAGTTTTATAATAAAACTAGAACTCACTCAGCAACGCTGACTTTTTATATGTTTTCCAGTTGGCAGGTAATGGTTGCTGAGGATGGCACGAGGTGGCTACTCAGCCCTTTTGGGATGGCATCCATTTATAAAGCTTTTGTGTTATAATGCAAACATGTATTTTGTAATCGGATAATGATGTATTATTGGGAAAAAGTGGTTATAATAAAATGTGATGTCGTTTTTAAATGTTTCCGCTGCAATGTTTTTATGAGACAAATGTAATTATATGTTTTACGTGCGATGAATGTCCAACTGTAAGCGACCCGGGAACGGGGCCTTACAAGTTGGTATCAGAGCCAAAGTTTAAGTGAAATGGGTAAATTTTCAAAATAAACCTTAACTTAAACTGAAAATGGGACGAATGGGGAATGGGATGCCAAACTGAGTAGCTGCGTGCCATCAGGTATTTTCTTAAAGTTAACCGGTTTTATGTGCGCATGGTATATGTTATGTGTTGTATGTAGATTTGAATATTGGTGTAGTCAGGACAGGTAATGCTTGGGGTATGAAGAGTAAAGTAAGTGGCTAATCACAACTGGCCACTGTAATTAGGGACTTACTGTACTTGACATAAACTGAGTTGTTTCCTTGAATGACCGTGTTGGTGTTTGAATCTTTCAGTGTGATAGAGAATGGTTGGTGGTAGATCTTCTAGAGCTTCTAGGGGCGGAGGCCGTGGTGGCCCTGATGGAGAACCACGCCCCAAAAGAGGAAGGCCTAGAGCTGAGAAAGAGGTTCCTGCAGAACTTGAGACTCCTCATCCTGAAGCTGGGGATGAGAGTGCAAACTTGAGGGCCTCGGTAAAGGAGCCTGTAGTGGAGGAAGTACATCAGGTCATGCAGACAATCTTACCGTCTGTGGTGACCGAAGTCATCAAAGCTGTGAAGGAGGGAGAAAGGAAGGAGAGAAATAGGGCCTCGGGGGAGCAACCAGAGCCTGAAACGATTTTCTCCGATAATGAGGAGGAAGAGGAAGAGGAGCCTGTGCGAGAAGTGGCACGAGGCTGTAACTACGGGGTGTTTATGAGATGCAAGCCCCCTAATTTTGACGGTAATGGCAATGCTGCTGCTGCTCACCGATGGGTGAGAGAAATGGAGGCTGTTCTCGACATCAGCGAGTGCCGGGAAGATCAAAAAGTAAAGTTTGCCACCAATTCATTTGTGGACTCGGCACTATGCTGGTGGGACAACATTGTCCAAGCGGAGGGTAATCGGGCAATCGGGAGAATGAGGTGGCCCGAACTGAAGATGATGGTAATTGAGGAATTCTGTCCTCACAGGGAGATGGATAAGATTGAGAGGGAGTTCCTGCAGCTGGAGGCGGGATCCATGACACATCAGCAATACACTACCAAGTTCAACGAGATGGCACGATTGGTGCCGGATCAGGTGATGCCTCTTTCCCGGAAGATCAAGAGGTACATTCAGGGTTTACCGGTGGATGTTCGTCGGCATATGATCGCCGCCCGGCCAAGTACGTTTAGGTCGGCGGTCGATTTGGCCGAAAGACTTTATGATGAGGCGGGGATGTAGTGCCTACTTGGCCTATGTAAAGGATGTGGATACGCCAACACCACAACTAGCCGATGTACCGGTTGTGTGTGACTTTCCAGACGTGTTCCCAGAAGACTTATCAGGAGTGCCACCTGACAGAGAGATTGAATTTCAGATTGATCTGGTACCGGGTGCCCAACCTATTGCCAAAGCATCGTATCGGTTGGCTCCGACCAAGATGAAAGAGTTGATGGAGCAGTTGCAAGAGTTGCTTGATAAGGGGTTCATTAGACCGAGCATCTTTCCTTGGGGTGCTCCGGTCCTGTTTGTAAAGAAGAAGGACGGTAGTATGAGGATGTGCATCGACTACCGCGAGCTGAACAAGTTGACAGTAAAGAACCGATACCCCTTACCGAGGATAGATGATTTGTTCGATCAGCTTCAGGGTGCCAGTTGGTTTTCGAGAATAGATCTTCAATCTGGTTATCATCAGTTGAAGGTGAAGGAGCAAGATATTCCTAAAACAGCTTTCCGTACGCGCTACGGTCACTACGAGTTTCTTGTCACGTCTTTTGGCTTGACCAACGCGCCAACTGCTTTTATGGATTTAATGAACCGTGTGTGTCGGCCTATGTTGGATAAATCAGTGATTGTGTTTATTGATGATATCCTGATTTACTCGAGAAGCGAAGCAGAGCACGCCGGTCACATTCGGGAAGTTCTAGAGACGTTGAGAAGGGAGAAGTTGTATGCTAAATTCTCCAAGTGCGCGTTCTGGTTGCGCGAGGTTCAATTCTTGGGTCACGTGGTGAATCATGATGGGATTATGGTGGACCCGGCGAAAGTGGAGGCGGTTATGCAATGGAAGTCACCAAAGACGCCATCCGAGATTCGTAGTTTCTTGGGTTTGGCGGGCTACTATAGAAGGTTTATCCAAGACTTCTCTAAGATTGCTTCTCCACTGACTAAGTTGACCCGAAAAGAGGTGAAGTTCGTATGGGGTCAAGCTCAAGAGAAGGCGTTTGAAGAATTGAAGGCGCGATTGACTCAAGCTCCTGTACTGTCTTTACCCGATGGAAGTGAAGATCTGGTGGTTTATTCCGATGCTTCCTACTCGGGGTTGGGGTGCGTGTTAATGCAGAGAGGAAAGGTTATAGCCTATGCATCCCGACAGTTGAAGGTTCATGAGGTCAATTATCCTACTCATGACTTGGAGCTGGCAGCCGTGGTCTTTGCATTAAAGATTTGGAGGCACTACCTTTACGGGACGAGGTGCAGCATGTTCACTGATCACAAGAGTCTGAAGTACTTCTTTGAGCAGAAGGATCTGAACATGAGGCAGATACGGTGGTTGGAAATGATAAAGGATTATGACTGTGAAATCCACTACCATCCGGGCAAGGCCAATGTGGTGGCTGATGCCCTTAGCCGGAAGGAGAGGCCCGAGCCGATTCGGGTGAAGGCATATCAACTGATCATGACCTCCGATGTGATGAAGCAGGTTAAAGAGTTTCAAGATGAGGCATTGAAAGAAGATCATCTTAACTCTGAAAGAATGAGAGGTCTGGTTGGGGAATTGGGTGAAAACACACTTGGTGTTAGAACCCGATTCGATCGTGTGTGGATTCCTCGTTTTGGGGATCTACGGGGGAAGATAATGGATGAAGCTCACACGACTCGGTACTCCATCCATCCTGGTGCCACGAAAATGTACCATGATATGAAGAAAGATTATTGGTGGCCGGGTATGAAGCGCGATGTGGTGGAGTATGTGAGTAAGTGCCTTACTTGCCTACAGGTGAAGGCCGAGCACCAAAAGCCGTATGGAAGATACAACCTTTGGATATACCAGAATGGAAGTGGGAGCACATCACCATGGATTTCATTACAAAGCTGCCGCGTACCCCGAAAGGGTACGATGCCATATGGGTGATAGTTGACCGTTTGACGAAGAGTGCTCACTTCCTACCGATCCGTGAGACATATTCATCCGAGAGGTTGGCTGATCGTTCATCAACGAAATTGTAACTTGTCATGGTGTGCCGGTGTCTATTGTGTCGGACCGTGACACTCAGTTTACATCTAAATTTTGGAAGAAGTTCCACGACGCTATGGGGACGAGGTTACATATTAGCACGGCTTATCATCCCCAGACTGATGGTCAGTCAGAAAGGACCATTCAGACGCTGGAAGACATGCTCCGGGCATGTGTGATTGATTTTGGTGGATGTTGGGATGACCACCTACCGTTAGCCGAATTCTCATACAACAACAGCTATCATGCCAGCATTGGCATGCCTCCATATGAGATGTTATACGGTAGGAGATGCAGAACACCCATTTGTTAGGGTGATATTGGTCAGAAGGAATTGGGGAGTGTCGTGGTAATCGAGGCTACGACTGAGAAGCTTGAGAAGATTAAAGCCTTCATGAAGGCAGCCAAAGATAGACAGAAGTCGTATGCCGATAAACGACGCAGGCCGATTGAGTTCCAGGTGGGTGACCGGGTTATGTTGAAGGTCTCACCTTGGAAGGGTATTATCCGATTCAAAAAGCGGGGCAAGTTGAGCCCAAGGTATATAGGCCCTTTCCGAATCATTGCTCGAGTAGGAGAGGTGGCCTATAGACTGGAGTTACCGGATGAGTTAAGTGGAATTCACCCGACATTCCATGTATCTCATCTAAGGAAGTGCTTAACTGATGAAGATATGATTGTTCCACTAGAGGATATCGAGGTAGACGAAAGGCTCAATTATGTGAAGCAACCAGTGGCAATCATCGACCGAAAGGAGAAAAGGCTAAGAAATAAAGTGGTTCCTCTTGTGCGTGTACAGTGGAAGCACAGGAAGGGATCCGAGTCAACGTGGGAGACTGAGGAAGAAATGAGACAACATTATCCACGTTTGTTCGAAGAATAACAGGTTTCGGGGACGAAACCTATTTAAGGGGGGTGGACTTGTAACACCCGGATATTTCTTATTTTTGAAGCCGGCGAGGAAAGAAAAGAAAATAAAGTCCAAAGTCGAGGGACCAAACTCGCCAATGAAAGAAAGTCGGGCGAGCGGAGTATATAAGGGAGAGGGCAGCCCTTACCCTCTCCCCCATACACAAAATTCAGCCATATTAGAGAAGAGAAGAGAGAAAAGAGGAGAAAAAGAGAAAAATGGGTGTTTCGGGTGATTCGGGTGTCCAAACTCGTCGAGTGGCAAGCCAAATCGAAGCCCTTGACGTTGTGCTCGTTTGTGTGAGTTCTAGGACCCCACTTTTACTTGTTTTCAACCGATTTTGGGGCTGGAAAGCATTGAAAACCCGTTTTTGTGTGTGTGTGTTTGACCCATTTGGGTGTGATGTGTCTGATATGTTTCGTGTATGTTTCCGGGCTTGTGTGTGCTTGTATGGTGTTATGGTATGCATTCCTAAGGTCCAGGAGGGTTGATTTAGGCTTAGAATAGGTTTGGATGAGCTTGGAGGCCAAAAATGGCAGATTGGGTTCGGGATGAACTCCATTCTGCATCAGCTAGGGCTAGGCGACCGAATGGAGGCCATACGGCCGAATGAGGGGCGATTGAAGGTCATTCGCACGATTGGGATTCATTCGCACGATTGAGAGTTCAATCGCACGACTAAGGCTTCAGTCGCACGACTGGGAGTCCAGTCGCATGGGGATCGCACGACTGAGGGTTCAGTCGCATAAGTGCTTAGTCGCATGAGTACATTCGCATTAGATCAGTCGCATAGGTGCTCATTCGCATTAGTCCCATCCGCATAAGGTCCATACGCACGAGTGGATGTTCATTCGCATAGATGTTCATCCGCATGAGTCCAATCGCATGATGTTCAGTCGCATGAAGGCCATGCGACTGAAGGGTGTCCATACACACGAATAGAGCTGTTGCACCCGAAGGAAAGTGTAGTTAGACTTCTGGCTTTCGGGGGAAAAGTGCAGGTGTAAGTTTTGACGTAAAGTTTCTCGTAAAAGCATGTAAGGTGACTGTTATGGTCTTAGAGAGCATGTAGGGCATGATGATGAGGATGATGTTGCATGTTTATGCATGTTATGTATGTATGATGTTGCCCTGTATGATGATGATGAATGTGTATGATATGTTCCGTATTATGATGTATGATTATCTTTCCTATGGCTTTACGTATTATGATGAATGAAATGAAGTATTATGTAACGTAAAGTGGAAAGAAATGACACGTCTTGCATGCATCGGATAACGGGTCCTTCTTTGTGATTGACCATTAATGTAGAACCTCTACCGCTTACCCTTAGTACTGTGGCATACGTTTAGCTGTTCATTTATTGACTTCGGCCCAGTGGCTATGACTGATCGGTTATCCTTAGTACTGTCGCATACGTTTAGCTGTTCATTTATTGACTTCGGCCCAGTAGCTAAGACTGATCGGTTACCCCTAGTACCGTGGCATACGTTTAGCTGTTCATTTATTGACTTCGGCCCGGTAGCTGAGACTAATTGGGGTGTAGCATATGGTATTGGTACGGATGATGTCCGATGCGCAAGTAAAGTTAAACAGAACGAAGGAACGAATGAATGAATGAAGAAGATAATAATGATATTATCTGTGCGTACGTATGATGTGTGATCATGTTAAAGTAACGAATGGTTTTATATGAAAGTAAAGTAAGTTTTATAATAAAATTAGAACTCACTCAGTAACGCTGACTTTTTATATGTTTTTTCCAGTTGGCAGGTAATGGTTGCTGAGGATGGCACGAGGTGGCTACTCAGCCCTTTTGGGATGGCATCCATTTATAAAGCTTTTGTGTTATAATGCAAACATGTATTTTGTAATCGAATAATGATGTATTATTGGGCAAAAGTGGTTATAATGAAATGTGATGTCGTTTTTAAATGTTTTCGCTGCAATGTTTTTATGAGACAAATGTAATTATATGTTTTACGTGCGATGAATGACCAACTGTAAGCGACCCGGGAACGGGGCCTTACACATTGCCTGTCATGTGCCTGGAACAACCACTATCAATGATCCATACATTCTTGTTTGTCTTGAGCTAGTCCTGCACAAAAGAGATGTTTAGTTACATTTGGAAACCCAAGCCATGTTGGTTTTGGGCGCATCAAAAGAATTTGAAGACAATGCAACAATAATTGATCCTATAGTCAGATTTGAAGGATCATTTGTTGATGTTGATGAAGAACTTTCAGTCACATGGTCTTTCTTTGTCTTCCACACCACCTTTGGAAGCTTAGACTTGACCTTCAATGCTCCGGAAGTTTTGACAACTTCGAAAGTTTTCACTTGTCTTCTTCTTCGTTTTGGAACTTCCGAAAGGGAAAGAATTTCCTTCCGAAGCTTGTTTCTTCTTCAACTTCTCAGAGGTTTCTTTCTTGATCATGTGGATAGTACTCTTAGGATTGTAGAGGCAATCCTTTGCAAAATAAGAAGTACTACCACACATGACACAGTCCATTTTCTTCCTTCTGAGAGCCTTCCTTTGAGATCAAGTTTGAACTTGATCACTTTCCATCTCCATCTTCATCTTTGCAGATGATGTGGTAATTCTTTTAGGGTGAGAACTGCCTTTGGAGTTGGATGGTTCAGGTTGTGTAGCAGTGGGATGATTTGAACATGAGCTAGAACTCCTAGTACTAGAGTTCAAGTTTGAGTCTTTAGCCTTAACCACTTCAAAACCTACAGAGATAAAAACTTGTTTCCGCATAGAGCTAAAAGTGGCCTTGATCTCTTAAGCCTTCTTGGACTTTCTTTTGGCCTTCCTTATCAAATTCTTTCTTCTAGACTTGGTCATCTCAGCTTCCTTTCTCTCCTGTCCTCTTGTAGTACTTCTTGGCTCTGTGAGTGAGAAGAGCCATTTGTTAAACTGTCTCCATGTATTGCAGATAATCTAGATGGATGCAGTCAAGATCTTCAAGAGTGAAGAGAAAGTTGCCAGTACTTTTATCAGCAGACACAAAAGCATGAGAAGAGCTTGTCTCTTGGAATGAAACTCCTTGAGTGTAACTCTCCCTTGGTGTCTCCGGAAGGTGATGAAAGGGCCCTTTTGTAGGTTTTCAGGGTAACAGGTAAGATGATGATGTGGTTCTTTGTAATCCCTTTCAACCACAAGAAGGGTTGAACTCAGTTGATTGCTGGAGTTATCCGATGGATTTTGCATGTTCATCTCCATCTGGTATCCACTAAGAATACCATACAACTCTGTAAGAGTGAAAGTCTAAGGTTCTTAGTTCTCTTGATAACAACATAATAATGTGTCCATTTTCTAGGAAGAGCAGACATGAACTTCCTTACAATATCTCTATTTCCAAGAGTTACTCCAACATCCATTAGCGTATCCAGAATCTCAACATACCTGAAGTATTGTTGAGTCATGGTTTCACCTGCTATGAAGGTGAAGTTTTCAAACTAATGCTTCAAAAGGTCCTTCTTGTTCTCTTTTGCTTCAGTGGACCCCTCATACATGAGCTTCAGTGCATCCCATAGCTGCTTAGTAGTTTTGCACTTCTTGAAGCCCTTGTATATGGAGTTTGGAAGAGCAGTTTGGCGGGCATTCATGGCTTTCTGATCTATGTCTATTCTTTTTCTATCTTCTTCAGAATAGTCAGCCACCTATTTGGAATCATACCACCTCCAGCAGCAGCTGAAAATGTGCTTGGTATGTGAGGTCGAGAGACAACAGATTCCCACATCCGGGAGTCTTGTGACTTGATAAAGCCTTCTATTCTTTGACACCAAGTATCAAAGTCTTCATGAGTGATCAGTGGGGACTTTGTCATGGTTTCGGTTTCCATATCAGCTTTTGTGAGAGCTACCATTTGAGTTGTTAAGTGTTTTGTGAGACTGAGGGATCTAAGATGGTGAGATCTTACAACCAAGAGCCTGAAATGCTCTGATACCAATTGCAGGACTATTGAAGGGATGGTCACTTACACTTAGTCTCACAATGATGAGAGTTTTAGAACACTTAACAGATCAAATAGGGAACCAGGACTTTGATTATGATACTAAGAACACAAGTAAGCAAGAGACAAAAACTTAAGAACAATAAGGATATTTGGTTTTCAAGATTGCAGTATATTGCTTCTCAAGTTATATTACAAGTGATATAAAGCATAAGAAATAAGTTACAAGGACTTGAGATACTTTATACTACATCCTACAGCCGACCATACTTGGAAGGCTAGCTGGATACATTTGATCTAGACAACAAAATCAATGTAGATTCAAAAAGGCAGATATGCCTTTTTGACTAGTGACTATGACATGCCATAGCTCACATCCTAATATATTACAAAAAGGATAAAAGTACATAAAGTATAAAGTTACAGACTCAATACCTCAATGTACAGTTGCAAAAAGCATGGACCATTCACCAACTTGTATAAGTTAGTGAGCCTTCAGAGTGGCAGCGGAAAGTTGGCCAGCTTTATGTAAAGTACATCAGAGAAAGCATGTTCTTCAAAGTCTTCGAAAGAAATCTGTCTTCACTTCATAAGCTTCGTAAGACTTTGTCTTTGAAGCTTCGGAAGACTTCACTTTGGCTTCGGAAGATATTGGTCTTGGCTTCGAAGATTTCTTACCTAGAATATTTCTAGTGTAAAGTATGAAACTTCTGAAGCAACTTCTACTTGGTACTGAGTGTATGCATGCAGGAACCACTTGGGTTGTTTTGGGTACATCAGCCCTTAGATAACCTTACAATAGGAGACGGTTGAACCGAGGGTATTAGGAGAAGAACTGGATGCAAAGAAGTCGAAACAAGCCCTTGCCTTCTTGTTTCAAGCTATACCCGAGGAGATGATTTTACAAATGGCGAGTTTATACCGACCCAAAACAAGTATGGGACGGATTGAAGACGCGGTATTTAGGAGTGGATCGGGTGAGAGCGGCTCGACTTGCGACATTAAAAAGAGAGCTTAAAAGCTTACGTATGAAGAGGGTGAAACGGTTGATAGTTTTGTGACTAAACTTACTGGTTTGGCTTCAAAGGCGAGAAGTCTCGAATATGAAATTGAAGAAGTTGATTTAGTGAAAAGGTTACTTGACTCAATGCCTAAATCGTTTCTTCAAATTTTGGCTTCGATAGAATAATGTTTTGAGTTGGACTCGATGTTATTTGACGAGGTCGTTGGAAGATTGAAGGCGTACGAGGAGCGGATAAAAGGAATCGAGAAAACCGAGGACATTCGGTAGTTTGTTGTTGGCTAGTCAAGAAAAATCACATGATTGTGAACGTTATGGTGTTGGAGGTTCAAATCGGGGAGGCTTTGGACGTGGCCGGGAAAGAGGTCGTGGGTCCGGGAAAAGTAGTGATGGTAATTAACGTGTCCAACAGGATAAAAGCCACGTTAGATGTTATAAATGTGGTGAACTTGGTCATTACAACAACGAGTGTCCAAAGTGGGAAAAGGAAGAGAACTTGATTGAAGAGCACTCGACACTATTGTGACCGTATGAAGTGAATAAATGATTAAGGGGTGATTGTTGGGTTAATCCTTTATTCACCGTGTCACGAATACGGGTCATGTGGGTTCATATTATTTAGTTTCATGTGTTGCATGGGATAAGCCAAACTTCAAGAATTAAGTTACATGGCCAAAACTTGGAGTAAAACATTTGGGTTTTATAGTTTATTGTTTATTTTATTATAGTTTGTTTATTTAGGCTTGGTATTTTATTTTGACCGGTTTATATGGTGGTTGTTGAAGTTACACATGGGGTAAAATGTGAGTCATGATTGTACCTAGTCTGTAGGTAGAAGTGGTTAGTTGGTTTCACACGTTGCTTTTGTAAGGCTATTTATAGCCCCTAGCTTATTGAATAAAATTGATTTTGATCTTTCTGCAACTTGATATTCTTATACTACTTTTGCTTTTCTCTTCATCTTCATATACAAATTACTCTATCAAAATCCTATCTGAGTGATTCTACTTCTATTTTCTTGAGGCTTGATATCCAACAAACCATGCCCAAAAACCAACACAGGGTTTTCAATCCTCACCACTTAACTCTTATTCTTCACTTGAGCCGATAAACCACAAATGTTCTTCTGGTCTCTATCTCTCTCTCTAAATCAAACCACTGCAAATGTCTTTGTCTCCTTAGTTTCACATAAAAGTCGCATACTTAACCTCTCATTCTCTTAATCACACATATTATTCTTTTTTCTCCTCTATTAGCTTCATAGATGCTTCTTACATGTTTTATTTTTCTTGAATCACATAGAACCGCATACAACTTCCCCTACGATTGCCTTCCACACCGTAGCAGATCACACCACACAGAAACTCCAACGAACGCACTGTTCACTCCTTGATTCTTATAATTCAAACCATATATTTTTGCATCCCTGGATCACATAGATCAACACACTTCTTGGTTTACCTAGAACGTACCCTTTTCTGTCTTCGATTTCATTACTTGTTCGCTGCATAATTCTTCTTCACTACACTATTTCTTCTTCCTCATCTTTTAACATAAGGGCTCCAATACCATTTCCTGGGTTTAGGCTCCAACCAAACACACATAATAAGAAGAAATATTACTGCTTTAACTCTCATATTTTCGTTAATAAATAAACTTACACTAAATAGAAAAAACCCTTGCATCTAAATAAAAGAAAACCACTACTCAACTAACTCACTACTTTTGACCCAATAAACTAATAAAACATGCGACTAAATAAATAATCTGCTGACCCATATCCAAGTCCATGACTTGGACCTGTGACCAATAAATTAAATTTTATCTAATCAAGATTTATCAAATAGTAAATAGCTGAACATGCAAAAGTAATGGTAGTGAATACTGATGACATGAAGATCTTGTTGCATAATGAGCTAATAAGGTATTGGGATTTGGAACATGGGTGGAGTTTTACTAGGGCCGGAGGGGGTCACTGTACCCCTCTTTTCTTCGTCGATAGTGTTAATTTTAATCTTGGTAGTTTTTGGCTCAGTAGTTAAAATTTATTATTATATTGTGTTCGTTCCCGTTAAAAAAATTACTTTCGCCCCCCACCTCATTTATAAACTATTTTAAGCTCCGCCACCGATCGAGAACAACAAAACTAATTACGTCATAGTGGTTTTTGAGGTAATTTCCTATCCCTTATAGAGAATTGGGAACTATTGTTGCAACTCCCTGAGAAAAAAAATTAATGATATTCGTTCTCATCACATAATTTGAATAAAAAATGCTTCTTCCATCATTATTCAGAAAAAAGATAATGCCAATGATGAAACTACTATCAACATAATGGCTTAATTCAACAAGTTGCTTCTCGAACGAGTACAATTGCACCAGTTATGTTTAGCAAAATAGTAACTAGGCTTGCTATAGGAAAAAGGTTTTCAACGATCACCCTTTGACGGAAGAAAAATATCCAATTGTAGAAGATGTTTGTAAGAATCGAAACATAAAAATAAAGTCTGTCTAATTTCTCTGGTTTGTAGTCTCTTCATACATTCTCCCGATCTCATCAGGCGGCATTTTGGCTTGTGACTTGCATTTCCGACTCTTTCATCATTCCTACTTTTGTTATCATATACATAGATTGTCACATTGGCCAATCAGCATGAATGAAGAGGTCATCATGAATGTATGTCACATTCAAGGGTGGAGCTATGACTCTGCTCTCTTGGGTCGGTTCTTTTTAGTACCCGAGTGTATCTCAACTCAATGTCCAAATTTCAGTTTAGTTCTAGTCGGGTATGGTCATATATTAATAAAATTTGATTGGTTTATGTTCAAAAGGATATATGTGAATATATTCTAAATCATATTTGTCATGAATATCACTTGCAGATGATGACTCGGATAATTTTCTTTTCTAAATCTACCTAAAACTGAAATAAGATATTATGTTTTAAAATATATATTACTTAATTATTTAGTCATTAGGAAAACTAAAAGATATAAAATTTAAATAGTCAAAACCAAACACATGTGCTATACTATTATGTGTGAACATATAATAAAAAGATGATCAAATCACGTGTAAACATATAAAAATCTTAATTCAATCCATAATAAACAATTAAAAAAACTTACTTGATGTCTTGATTCATAGCCTTACCAAAAAACCGAAGTTGTTGCTACACACATCTTAATCAAGAGATTAAGGTCTAGGAGCAGTGCGAGAGTGGGGTCACCACCAGAGATCAGGCTGTGAGTTGGCTTGGGCTTCGACTGGAAAAAGTTTCAGAGGTCAGGCTGTGACTTGGCTTGGGCTTTGGTTGGAAAGAGCATCTGTGAGACAGAAACAACATCGTGAGCCTCGCCGTGGGTAGAAGGGATTTCTCCCCGTGACCAACCTCTAGCGTGAGAATAAGTATGTATGACAAGGGAATTTGAAGAGAAAGTTCTAAGGGTATGTAGTGAGAGTGAAAGTGTTGAGAGAGTGAATGTTTGTTTACCTGTTGAGTGGATGGAGTATTTATAGTGCTTGTTGATCTAGACAAAATATAACATGGTTCTATTTCTGGTAGTCTGTGGTCAACAAACCTAGTGTGACCTCCCCTAGTCAGGAGGTTCTATACCTTATTGATACAAAAGGTTTCTGATTTGGAATTCATGACCAATGAATGACTTCCTTTGTTGCCATACTACTTTGTTTTCTTCTATCATGCTTCTATATTGATCTCTTAAGTGTTAAATATGAAAACTCGACTTATCCTCTTGAGAAAAAGTACGTTTCGGACTTGAACCCTCATCCGCGGCTTGGATCTATCCCTCCAGCCGCGGCCCCGGGCTTGTGCTTTCGCCGATCACATGGTTTACTACACCTCTTCCTTTAGGTAGTGATGTGGTCATGCAAGGTACGATTTTCTTGAGAGTGAGCTGCGGCCGAGTCTTTGTTGTAGCTTGGAATTTCGTTTGAGCCGCGACTGAGCGTTCTTACTCGAGTGCATATCCAAGCCGCGGCTAGGGGTGTTGTATGTTATTTTTAATGTTGTAGTCTTTAGAGTGATACCCCTTCTTGTCCCCCCCAAGTCCAATGTTATGGTATCAACCATGTCATTGGAATAATGACGGTTGGTATTTGACGGCTGTACTTCTTCCATCTTGTCATCCCTCCTCTCCCTTATATTAAGTCTGTTTTTTATTGATATGACCGAGACCTTTGATGTGTCAATTGCTCCTTTGTCATTCGTGTCTCGAGTCGGTGCCCTAGGCCCATTATGGCTATCCTTGAAATTTGTGATAGGGGTAGACTTTTACCCCTTGATTTCCCTATAAATCCCCCCTTTTCCTCCTTCCTTCACTATAGTTTTCTTCAAGTTTTCCCTCTTCCAAGACTTCGATTGTCTCCGGTAAGTCTTTCAAACTCAACCATCTTTTCTTTTATTTTCTTGCATTCAAATGGATTGTCGAAATGATATGGCCCTTCAAACTTCGGCTATTTCTCAAGATTCCCTGAATAACTTTGTGCTTCGCTATGGTATTCCCCCGACCTTAATCCTCTTGTTCCTTCCCTACGTCGACCGTGAAGGATGTTCTGGGCGGGATGATAGCTCTATACACTTCGTTCTTTAGCTTTTCTAGTTTTTGGGTTCCAGTCAGTCGTTTCTTGTGTGTGCTTCTTAGACATTATGACATTCACCTATCACAGATTGTTCCTTTCGGATTGATTAAGGTATATCATTTTGAGATATCATGTCGTGCTCTTAGTTTGGAACCTGAAATAAACCTTTTTAGGGCGTTTTACAAGTTGACTAGGGTAGGTGACTAGTTAACCTTTGAGAAAAGAAAAGCGCCAAACCCCCCTCTCGTGTTACGTTACTTTACTAGTTTGAAGCATTGGAAGGACTATTTTTTCTTTATATATGCTAGGGTAATGCCTTTTGAGATGCACTGGTTGGAAGCTGGTAAGTGCATTCAAGATCCCTTTCCAAAAACTTATACGTGTGACACATCTGCTTATGACCCTCTGAAAGCTGAACCTACTCCCCTTTGTTGCTATTCTGAGCATTTTCTTCTGATGGCCGATGTTACTAGCAACTAGACCGATTATAATATGCTTTCGTGCATGACTTATCAAGGGAAACGTAAGTGAGATCCCCCTTGTCCCTTATTGCCTATGACCACATATCTAATATTGTCATTTCTTGTGTTTTTACAAGGATGGGGCTTTTTGGAGACAACCTCTGGCTTCTTGTTCAACCGGGTGAATCCCTGCCCCCGCCTTCCCGCAAACGAAAATGTGACGGCGACCCCGCCCTCCTAGTAAGCCGATCTAAAATGAACCGCAAGAAAGGGTTGGGGGTCCTGGACTTAAACCGAGAGCGTCACCTCCCCCTTCCACCTCTGATGCGGCTCGCGAGGAGGGTCCCTCAGCCACAGCTGGGGTGTTTTCTGGCTCTGAGTCACAGACTCTCCGTCTGATCATAATGATCTGTCTTTTACCGATCTTGGTGGCCCCGGTAAAAGGAAAATGGCCGCTTCATCTAAGGACGCTGATCTGAACATGGGTGAGAAATTTTTTCCTAATTGGGATTTGACTAACGGGACCGTGCTCGAAACTCCTAAGTTATGCGGGGAGTTTATGTTCGCATCTTGCACTCCTGCCAATTTTATCATGGCGGGGGTCTGAAGAATAGGGAATTATTGAATGTGGGTTGTTCTGCTATAGTGAATGGCTTTTTCTCTTTTGTTGAAATTCATGGCCGTTAGGTTAAAGGTGTCAATGAGATTCGCGATCTTAAGAAACAGGTGTCAAAGTTGAAGACCGAGAATGCGTCTCCCAGTCCCGTTGTGATTCGTCTAAGGTTTCAAAATAAAAACTTACTCAAGATCTTAGTGGTGTTCGAGAAGAGATCTGTATACAGCATGCTGTAGTGAAACGACTTACTTCTGAATTGAGGGATAACAAACTGGCTTCTGAAAATCGTATTGCGGGGCTTGAGGAACAGGTTACGCGTCTCGCGTCTGAAAAGGGGTGGGTTATCTCAGATGGTGTAGGTTTGGCTTTTAATAAAATTCGTGATAGTGAAGAGTTCTTTGATATCTTGGCCAAGATCAACTGCCTTTCGAATAAAGTGGGGTACAATAAGGGTCTTTTGGATGGAGCTTGCCTTGTTGCGGAAGGTAAGATACCTAAGGAAGCCAAGAATTTTGACAAAAATGCATTGAGGAAGCTACGAGTTGAGTCCAATCATTTCGACAAAGCTCCTTTCCCTATGACTGAAGTCATTGCTGCCATGTGTGATTCCAGCCTTGAGGAGATCAAGTCGTTCCTAGCCCCTCCTGCTCAAGATCCTACTAGTACTTGGATGGTCATTTAGGGTGTCTTTTTTGTATTCATGTAATTTTTCATACTTGTTCTTGACTCTACGTTGTTGTCTTTTGCTTTGCTTTGCTAATGATGTTAAGATTCTGCTCCTTGGTTATTGGGCATATTTTGACTCCCCTGGCCGCGGATTGACCTGTGGTCACGACCTTGGCTGCGGTTTGAAGTGGTTAGGGCTCGCCTTGATTATTACCGACTTTTTCTTTTCTTTTTTTGGTTGTTATAAACGTTATTTAATTTTTTCGAATGAAGCTATTTGTCCGTCGTTCGAATGTTATGATGGAATCCTAACCGCGACTAGGATCACTGGTTTCGGTCGCGACAATGATGTGACTCTGCCTGGTTTCAACTGCGGCAGAGATGTGGCTCTGCCTGGTTTCAGCATCAGCAGAGATGTGACTCTGCCTGGTTTTAGCTGCGGCTAGGATTGATGGATCGCTAGTTTTATATACAAAGTTGCTTGACTACGATTCGAATGGCGCGGCGTGACCTCTAGTAGCGGTTGGGGTTACTAGCTGCAGCCGCGGTGCGGTTCGAAATTACCTTGCTTCCTTTGTTTGCGGCTGGTGATTTGGACACTTTGCTCTGTTTATTGGACACCTGTTTTTTGCCACTAGTTACTTGCTAGAACATTTTCATATGTATTAAACAACATCTACTGATTTTCCTCCTATGTTTGGTTACAAATGACGTAGTACGTCACTAAGATGTGACACTAAACTGTTTTTGATTTTGTGTTTGCTCGTGGAACAGTTTTTATGATTTCATTATTTGTTTTAGCTATATCCTTACGCATTTGGGTTGTATGGATTTGTTGACTTTGCTTTAACATTTGCAACGTGATTTTTTTTTGATTGCCTGTCTACCTTGGTTGATAGGGGATCTCCCATCGAGGTCCGAGCTTTCCCTGGTTTTCCACTCGATTTGCCTCATTGCTCCGCAAGACATAGTCCCCTTGGTTGAAAAGTTGCTTTTTACTCTTGAATTGTAATATCTTTCCACTTCCTTCATGTGTCGTGCTTCATGAATAGCTGCTATCATTCTTTGTTCCTCGAGTAGGTCCAAATTTAACCACAGTTCCGCCTCATTATCAATTCTTGAAGCTTGCAAGACACGAGTTGATGGCATTCCAATCTCAGCACGTATCATGGCCTCTGATCCATAAGTTAAACTGAATGGGGTTTTGCCATGACTAGTTTTTGGCATGGTTCTGTGAGCCAAGAGGACACTTGGTAATTCTTCAACCTAGTTCTTGCCTTCTAAACCCAGACGCGTCCTAATTCCTTCCACAATGCTCATGTTCACCTTTTCAACTTGGCCATTGCCTTGGAGATGGGCTACCGAAGTTAAGATCTGCTAGATTATTAAATCTTCACACCATGCCTTGAAAGGGATTTTAGCAAATTGTTTTCCATTATCTATCACAATAAACAATGGAAGTTCGAAGCAACATATAATGTTTTCCCAAACAATCTTCTTGACCTGCTGCCCCGTAATTGACGCTAGGGCTTTGGCCTCTACCCATTTTGTGAAGTAGTCGACCACCACTAGCAGGAATTTAACATTCCCGGCTGCTTCTGGGAATGGGCCAACGATGTCCATCGCCCATTTTTGAAAGGGACAAACAACACTAACATGAATCATATCATTCTTTGGGTGGTGACATATGGGGGTGTGTCTCTCGCAGCTTTCACATCTTTGGATCTCAGTGACAACACTTCTATGCATGCCTGGCCAATAGTACCCTGCTCCCATTGCCTTGGCTACCACCATCTTTGGTCCTGCATGGATTCCACAAATGCCTTCATGGATTTCCTTGGTGACATAGTTGGCTTCATCCGGTGTGAGGCAACCTAGAAGTGGTCCCATGTATGACTTGCGGTACATGACCCCTTGATGTAATTTATAATGCAGTGACTTTGCTTGTATTGCACGCACCTCTCCTCTTTCTTCGGGTAGGTTCCCATTTACTAGGAATCTGATGATTGGGCTCATCCAACATTATTCCACTACACCTTCTATGGAAGCTACATCATTCTCTTCGATTGATGGTGCCTATAGTACTTCGACTTTCACCTCCTTAGCTAGATGACTGAAAGTGACGGAAGCCAGCTTGCTAAAGGCATCTGCTTTCTTATTCTTACTTCGTGAGATGTGCGAGACACAACATTTTTTGAAACAGCTAATCATGCTCTTTTCTTTCTCTAGGTATAGTTTCATTGTCTTCTCCTTTGCATTGTAGGACCCATTAATCTTTAATCTGATTCGCTACAAGCAGTGAGTCCACATGGGCGTAGAGCATTTGAATTCCCAGCTGTTTGGTCAATCTTAGACCTGCTAGCAATGCCTCGTACTCTGCTTTGTTATTAGAGCTTTTGAAAGCTAACCTTAAAGCATAGGTTACTTCATCTTGCTCAGGTCCTATAAATATCATTCCAGTGCCCGACCCCACATCGTTTGATGCCCCATCAGTGTGTAAGCACTAATCTTCATCGTTTCGACTTACAGTCTTCACGTTGGAGTTCTGGCTATCCTCCTCTTGTGATATTTCTTTCAAAAAGTCGGCCACGGCCTGCCCTCTGATTGCAACCCTTAGCTTGTACTCTATTCGAAAGCTCCAAGCTCGATGAACCTTTTCGCTAGCCTGAAAGTATGGGTTGGCTGGTCCAGACCTCGATTATGTGAGCCTGAAAGTACCTTCGTAATCTCCTGAAAGCATGCACTAAAGAGAGAGTTAGTTTTTCCGTAGGTGAATACCTAGTTTCTGGGTCTTTGAAGGATCTACTAATGAAGTAGATTGGGGTCTGTTCTCCTCCCCTATTTGTCATCAAAACTGCACTTACAGCTTCCTTCTCTATGGAGACAAATGTACCACTAGGCGCTCCTTTGGGAAAAGGGGCTAGCAGCGTCGGTAGGTTGCTTACGTACATCTTCATTTGTTGAAATGCTTCTTCTGCTTCTTTTGTCCATACAAAATCCTTCTTGTTCAAGTAGTTGCGTAAAGTGGTCATGAAAGGTAAAGCGCGCTCAACATTTTTTGACAAGAACCTATTTAGAGCCACCAAATGCCCATTAAGTGTCTGGACATCTTTGACGGATTTAGGGGTGGCATGTTGAGGACAACTGTTATCTTTTCGGGGTTAGCTTCCAACCCCTTCTTCGTTATAATAACTCCTACAAACTTCCCCTCTTCTACTCCAAATGAACATTTCTTGGGATTTAACTTCATGTTGATTGCTTTCAACATTTTGAACGTTTCGGCGATATCTGCGAGCAAGGCTTCTTCATCGTGACTTTTTAATACCACATCATCCATATAGATCTCGATGTTTTTTCCCGTCTGCGGTAAAAAAACTTCATCTATCAATCGTTGGTATGTTTCTCCTGTGTTTTTTAAACCAAACGGCATTTTTGTGAAACAAAAAATGCCAATATCTGTGTAAAAGCCAGTCTTGTCCTCATCCTTGGGTGCCATTTGCACCTGGTGGTACCCCTTGTAAGCTTCCAAAAAATAGTTCAAGGGAAAACACGCCAGGGAGTCCACCTTTAGATCGAAATCTGGGAATGGGTAGCAGTCTTTAGGACATGCATTGTTAAGATCTTTAAAATCAACGCACATCCTCCATGTGCCATCGCTCTTCTTTACCATCACTAGGTTGGCCAACCAGGTCTGATAACGTACTTCTTTAATAATGCCTGCTTTCAGTAGCTTCTTAACTTCCTCAACCACGACTTGACTTCGTTCTTGGCCCATGTGTCGATGCTTCTAGGCGACCGGCTCCTTTGACGAGTATGTGCTTAACTTGTGTTCTGCCATATCCCGAGGGACGCCCTTCATGTTAGAGGGTTTCCATGTGAAAACATATAAGTTGTGGTGTAGCAGATGGCGGAGCGGTTCCTTAGTCGCATCTCCCAACTGACCCCCGATGGTGACTTTTGTTCTGGGAAAAGAGGGTTGATTATCCACTTTTCCAGTGTTGGGTACATAGGCTTGTCTTCTCCGGCTGATGTTCCTGGGGTGATTGCCTTTACATATTTACATTCTTTGCTGGAGTACACGGTAACGACCCCGGTTGGGGTGGGGAACTTAATTGCTGCGTGGACTGTTGACATGACTGCTCCGTGCATGCACAAACCTGGTCATCCAAGTAGAATATTACGAGATGACTCGGACCTCACGACCAAAAATGTCATGGTGACATGCCGCCACCCCATGTTGTTGCCTATTACGACCGGTAGTTGTATCTGGCCTAGGGTCTCCACTACCTCTCCTACGAAACCCGTGAGCGGTGCGTTCTTGTGTCTAGGTTTCTTCTAATGTCCTTATCAAGCTGCAAGAAACAGTGTTCGTACATAATTTTTGAACTACTTCCGCTATCCACATATATCATGTGTACCTGATCCCCTACGATGATGGCTGAGATTGTTAGAGGACCATTGGTAAAGCTCCTGCCATGTATTGGAGGGAATGAAATTTCCTGTGCCATCCAAGGTTCCATGTGGTCGGAGTGACACTTGATGTTGCAATTTGCAACTCTTATCATGAATATCGCTTTCCTTTTGTCTCTAACCTGTGACGTCTTCTTCAGTTCCTTTAATAGGTGTGCAAGCTTCCCGGTTTTTATTGCTAGTTCAATATGTCGCTTTAACGAGAAACACTCATCCGTCACATGCCTATTTTCTTTGTGGAATTCACAATACTTGCTCATATCTCTTTTCACTCCTGGCTTTAGTGGTGTAGGCTTGGTGAAGTTAATATTTTTTATAGATAAGATTTCACTTGGGGTTTTAATCAAGGGTGGGAGGGTCACATTGGGACCATGTGGGTTCCTGATTGGAGATGCACAACGGGGTTGAAAAGAAGGGCTTCATTGAGGGTATCGTGGTTGAAATCGTGGTTTCTCCAATGACCTTGAATCTACTGGCCTCCTCTATGGGTCCCATGTAGGGGGCACGAGCTTCTTCGGTATCTTATCTTTTAGCTGCTCGCATTCTCTCTTTACCCTGACGAATGCTTTTGCTCTCTCCAACATCTCATCTACTGTCTTCGGGAGATGATCATGGAATCTTTCAACTAGTTGGTCGTTCCTCACTCCGTAGATGAAGGCTGAGATTCGGATTATTTCTCCAGCTCCTCGGACTTGCATGCTTTCCTTCGAGTACCTTGTGATAAAGTTTTCGATAGACTCGCCATCGCCTCTCTTGATGTTATGCAACTTAGTTGGGTCTTTGGCGGACACCCTTTGTTGACTGAAATTTCTCAAGATATCATCTTCTAGTTCCTCGCAATTGCCAATCTCTCTGACTGGGAGGCTGTCAAACCATACTCTAGCTATACCGGTTAGAGTTTGAGAAAACATGTGACACCACACAAGGATTGACCATTGCTCTACCTCAACAGCTCCTATGAAGATTGCAAGATGATCGTCTGGATCCCCCAAACCGTTGTACTTCCCCACATTGCATGGCATATTGAGTTTTGGGGGGAAGGTGAATTTCGTTATTCTCGGTATAAATTTGGATCTTGCTCGCGCCATCGAGGGTCAGTATGGTTTGCTAAAATCATCATCAGCTTCCATCTTACCTCCGGTTATAGTTGCGTATTGGTTCACTCTTGTCTTTGTTTCATCTTCGATGTTCTTTGCCTATCCCATCGGTTATTTTCCTCTTCCTCATGGTTCCTTCGTTCTGGGGTCTCTTCATACTCTAGGCGTGTTCGTATTTCCTTAGGCGTCGCTCCCTTTCTTCCTGTTCCAACATGGAGAGAATTTGCTCTCAGTTTTTGTTGATGAAATCTGGGGTGATGACATTGCCACTGTTGTTGTCACCCCCTGCAATGGTACCTAGTGTGGAGGTAGTGGTGTGTGGGTATTCTGTAGTGTTGGAATTTTTATGGTGAGGGGTTCCTTGGCCTGAATCCATGGTGGTTGGTTTCGGGTAACGTCTGGGTCCCATGGATGGCGCCAAATGTTGCTACACAAATCTTAATCAAGAGATTAAGGTCTAGGAGCAGTGCGAGAGTGGGGTCACCACCAGAGATCATGCTGTGAGTTGGCTTGGGTTTTGACTGGAAAAAGTTTCACAAGTCAGGCTGTGACTTGGCTTGTGCTTGGCTGGAAAGAGCATCTGTGAGACAAAAACAACACCGTGAGCCTCGCCACGGGCAGAAGGGATTTCTCCCCATGACTAACCTCCGACATGAGGATAAGTATGTATGACAAGGGAATTCGAAGAGAAAGGTTTACGGGTATGTAGTGAGAGTGAAAATGTTGAGAGAGTGAATGTTTGTTTATCTGTTGAGTGGAGGGAGTATTATAGTGCTTGTTGATCCAGACAAAAATATAACCTGATTCTATTTCTAGTAGTCTGTGGTCAACAAACCTAGTCTAAACTCCCCTAGTCAGGAGATTCTATACCTTATTGATACAAAGGGTTTCTAACTTGGAATTAATGGCATTTGTCTTTGTAGTTGACTTGAAGATTTTATGGGTTGCTATGATCTTTTGTTAGATTTTTGGCTTTATATGTCTTGTTGTTTTGTGCTTCTTTCTTATTTCTTCATGACCAATGAATGACTTCCTTTGTTGTCATACTGCTTTGTTTTCTACTATCATGCTTCTATGTTGGTCTCTTAAGTGTTAAATACGAAAACTCGACTTATCCTCTTGAGAAAAGTGCGTTTCAGACTTGAACCCTTAGCCGCGGCTTGGATCTATCCCTCCAGCCGCGGCCCCGTGCTTGTGCTTCCGCCGATCACATGGTTTACTACACCTCTTCCTTTAGGTAATGATGTGGTCATGCGAGGCACGGTTGTCTTGAGCGTGAGCCGCGACCGGGTCTTTGTTGTAGCTTAGTATTTCGTTTGAGCCGCGAGTGAGGGTTTCTTACTCGAGTGCGTATCCAAGCCACGGCTGGGGGTGTTGTATGTTATTTTTAGTGTTGTATTCTTTAGGGTGATACCCCTTCAAAAGCAAAAATTGCAATTTGTTAGATCAACTAAAGTCGTTAATAGATCTTTGCAAACAACCATTTGTAAGTAGCTTATCTTTAATTAGGGGTAACTTTTAAGTGACTTTTAAAGATAATTATGAAATAGTATATTGATAATGCATTTAACGGAAAATAGCAAAAATGATATTTGAATTAACAAACAAGCTTAATAGATATAACAAAAAGTAAACTTAATTGGTTATTAGATTTTGGATTTATTAGTTAACAAAAGGAGGCTCTTAAATTCTTTACAAAAGGGGTCGGAAACACAGGGTCAAATCGAAAATCGTGAAGACCGTTACGTATAAAAAAATATATGCGGATCTATTAACCCCTTCCCCTCTTTACTAAGTCTGCCCCTGTCACTTGGCTAGTTACTATGAATGAAGATGTCAGCAGGAATATGTTTCATTTCTAGTCATATAAATCAATCGGTCACTTGACACGTTTCTTATTTACCATGTGTATTTATTATCGTTACTAGGTGATAAAACAACAATAATATTTACAAATAAAAAAACAATTTTTTGAGAAATAATATTATTGAAATTACGTATAATAAGTAATAAAACAACAATAATATTTTTTAAAAGTTTCATCTTTAGAAGACTTATGCTTTAAAAAATTGTTGTTTTAAAAATCCTTTTTTAAACATTGTTATTTTTGTAAAGTTCTTTGCATTAAAAACTTCATATTTATAAAACTTTGTTTTCAAATAAATAAATTTATAACAAAAAGAAACATGTTTTTAAACTATCAAAAAGTTTGCTTCATAATTTGAAAAGTATATAAATAAATAACTAGCATTTGATGTATTATTATGTACATGTTTAGGTGTAGACGAGGTAGATGTGGTAGAAAAATGTTATGTAGTACATCGACATTTTGTTTTATTTTATTAGAGTAGATTAGTAAATAAATTTTATTTTTTGAAAGTAAATCTTCCTAACAACCAAAACCAGAGATTTCAAAACTTATGTTTTATAGAATAAATCGTGGAAATCATATTTATGTAAATTATTATTTCATTCCGATGGAGTTGTTCACAAGTAGAATTCTAGTACGGCACAAGATACCTCGGTCAACACGTTGCCTCTACAATATAAATATAAGTTGTATTGTAATATCCACACACCATCCCATTCACTTTCTTGTTAACACACAAAATAATTTCCACATAGTAGCTACCGGAAATTAAACATCATCATGGCCACCGGAGCTGCCGGAGACGGGATGTTTCAGGGCGTATACGGAGGCTGTATATCCACCGACGACATGGGTGTTCAACAGCGGCCCTACCACTCCAACTGCACCTGTGCTCTTCATAAGTCCAGTGGTGGTCACTGCTCTCACGTCGCTGCTAAGGTGTCATACCCGATCAAGCGATCATGGAGCGCAGATTCCATGCTGGCCTTGAAGTCGGGGGCTAATTCTCCGGGTGGTTCCTCACATCGGTCTTCTTCTTTATCGCGAGTGTCCAGCGAGTTTGCTATGCCTGATCAATGAAATATATATAACTTGTGTGACCAAATTTAGAGTTTGGTTTGATGTTATGTATTTAAATAAAGTTATCATTTATTGATCTACTCTAAGATTTAATATATTTTTTAGTGAGGTATCAATATTTGAAGCATTATAATTCACATGTTTCATTTATCACAAATCATTGTAAGGTGAACAATGTTCATTCAATTTTGCTTTTTGATTGTTGCATGCTACATACTATCATGTTGTAGGTATATTTTTATTCATTGTTTCGTGATAAACATGGTTAGTTTTATACTAACGGCCTCCAATATGTTTGACATTTATATCAATCTTGTTCTGTTGTCTTTTTCACTGTCATATATTTCTTTATGGAAGATACTTTATGAGTGAATATTACTGTTTGTTTGTATAGTTTAGATTTTTTATGTGGTAAAAAATATTTATTAGGTTTTTGTCATACATTTGTAAATAAAGAAAACTATTAATTTCAAGAAGTAGAAAATGTGATGTCAAATTAAATTTCTAGTCATCTCATCTAATAAGAGAAAATTTTGATTGGAAATATAATGTAATTAAAATACGCTATTGTTTTAAAAACATTGGTTACCGCGCGTGTTATACTTTTCTATGTAACACGGGCTTTATCATACTGTTCTTTGATCGGGTCTTATTCGGTGATAATATGGAGCCCCACATAAGACCCATCGACCTTTCTTTTGTCATAACATGAAAACGTATTGTATAATTAAGAATTTTGTTTAGTTGAGACATAAGAGAAACATGCGAGTAAATCAATGATATTAAAACATAAGTAAATCAATAAACAAATATTAATTGCTATTTCACATTATTTTATTTTACCTTTTGTACTGATATACTGTGGAATCAACATTTTCCGCGGCAAACTAACATTGGTTTGTCTTTTCTGGAGAAAACGAAAAAACCAAGTGATTCATCAAGACAATGACTTTAAATTTGGTTTTTAGGCAGCTAACCCACACCCCTGATATCATATTTTAAGCTCGTATTCGTTTTTTTATTTGAATTAATTATATGAATGATACCTGTCAAATGTCTATATTGCATATATTGTCTATATTGCGTATATTGATTTAACCATTAAAAAATTTAGTCATGTTCTAACTGTTTATTAAAGTGTAACACTAGTGAGACTAGTGACATGAATAGATGTTCATTGTTTCAGTTAAATCGATGTGTCAAAAAACCATAATGCTCCTTAATGTTAATGAATAATCAACAACTCGCTAGGGTCAGCACTTGTGATAGGCTATACGTTAAAATTGCATCCAGGGGTATACATTGTGTGTATGCAGTTGGTGGTTCAACAATCTTTTAACTCAAATCTATCTTGATATGGTACAAATTTTGAGAGTTTCAGAAATAACAAGTAATTTTTCAAGGTTCTCAAATTGAGACATGTATTTGTGTGCATAGGATTTAGCCAATACTCGACCTCGATATGTGGAATCGTCTTGCGCCATATGTACTGAGATTGTTCGGGAGACATGGTCCAAGCCCGGTACGAGGATGACTTGTGCCTAGGGGTGCAATGAATTCTTTCCTTTTTTTCGGTATGCCGCTCCGCGAGCTAGGATAAAATGATCAGATGCATCAATACCAATTCGGAAGCATGAACCAACAACCAATCCAACCGATATCCCCCTTCCTCCCTTGCAGTAAAAACTCTCCTCTAATAGCAGAAAGCTTCCATGCCCTATTCTCTATTTTGGAAAAGGACCTCTTACGGCAGTTGACAGTGGAAACTTTCCATCAGCGATTGATCCAGTTACCGGTAAAGGACAGTTGACAGAAAAAAGAAGAGAGATGAGCTACTATCACTCAAGAACTAGAAGAAGGAAAGAAATGACTAGATCATCCTGTATAGACTATAATTCAAGTAAAAGATCATCAATTTGAGTTTCTACATTATAAAATACAATACATGTTCAAAAATTGAAACAAGTTTTTCCAAACTCCTATATTTTCTTTCTGGGCAAGATCAGCCTTTATCAAATTAAAATTAAAAATGTAAATTGATTCTAATTTGTTATCTAAAGGTTGTGATCTTTTTACTTTTTTACTTTTGCTATACAATTAAGAGTATAACAAGTGTCTCATCTTCAATCTATAAGCTTCAGTTCATATTGTCCACTCAAAAAGTAAAAACTATTACGGGTGTTTAAATTCGGATATTCAAAAATTTCGGATAATGTACGAATCCGAAGATATGCGAAATTTCGGATTTTTCGGATTCGGATTCGGATATCCGAATTTCAAAAATAATTGTATAGTAAAAAATTTTATAAAAATATAATAATTTTTGTTGAAATTGTTTTTTGGATATCCGAACTTTTTATTAAATATCCAAAATATCTACAAATATTCGTAATCTAATTAAATATTTATTATTTATAAAACTTTTATAAAAGTATTTCAAATATTTCGAATATTTCGGATATCCAAAAATTCTCAAAATTACTATCTGAATTCAAATACAAATCCAAAAATCAGATCCGAAAATTCTCAAAATTACTATTCGAATCTGAATATCAGATATTTCGGATTCAAATATTTTTGAGCACCTCTAACATCCATGGTACTCTTAATTGCTACATCAAGTGGTGAAGGTTTGTAGCTTGTTAGAGATACAGAGTTTAAAGAACTAGGGTTGACTTTTGGGGCTTTGTATTCTTTGGATAAATAACCCATCTATGACAGTTGAAACAACTCCACTTGTTTAAAATGAAACTAAATCCAGATCTCTTTTGTCTTTGGAATTTTGTTCCTATTCTCTATTGAAACTGTTTTACTTTAAAAGAGACTATGGCAATTTGATAGTTCATGGAAAGCTTTTTTTGATTCATCTGGGTGAATGCATTCTAGATCTTTCTCCAATTGCTGAAAAGAGTTTGTTGATTTAGTAAGAAAGGTTGTGTTTGTGTGGCTTGAGATTGACGTGTAGGGTAATGATGAACTCAAACTACTAAATGGTGAAGTTAGAGTGGCATTTGAAGTAGGTGATTCAGGGAATATGATCATGGGAACTTGATGAGAGATAATTGGTGTTTGATGGTATTTTATTTTTATGATAGGTTTAAGCTTAATGTATAGGAGCGAGAAGAGTTGCAGATCTTGAAGAGTTCAACTAGTTTACATGTTCTCAATCAACATCAATTTTCATCTAATAAGCACTAAGAATACTATAATGTGCTTCTAGTTGTATGGTTTGCTAGTTCTCAGTTCTTCAAATCTTAAAAACTGTCTAAGAATATCATTTTTCTTTATCTTTACTCCACTTTCTTGTAGGCATCTATTAACATAACATATCTAAGATACGTTGCTGTCATAGTTTTACCCTTAATGGAGCAAACATTTTTAGACTTTTGCTTGAGAACATGCCTTTTGTTCTATTTGATATCTTTGGTACTTATAATATCTGACCTTCAAGGCATCCCATAGACTATTTGCTAACATAAACTTATTGAAACCATGAATAATCATGTTAAAATACACATCTTGAGCAATAGAGAGCTTTAAATCAACCTCTAGCTTTTTATTGTCCTCTTTAAAGTATTTGGTTAGATCTTTAGGAATCATACCACCACTTCACCTGCTACCTTTTCCTTTAGGTATAAGAACCTTCAACTACAGATACCCACAACTTTTGATCTTTATTTCTCAAGAAGCCATCCATCTAAACCTTTCATGTATGAAAATCCTCATATGTCAACATTAGAGGCTTAGTTTGAGTATCAACCTTTTGATCATGTGTTAGGATCGTGTACGTACGAAATACTAACAGATTCTGTGTTTATATCGAATCAAATAGTGCGGAATCCTATTTGATTGGCGATCTAATCAGTGAGAACAATTACCCGATCGATATATAATTGAAACTAAACGTTATGAACGAATAGAGATCGATCAGGAATGATCTATGAACTTGGACAGGCTTCCTTGGACGTTCTAGACGGCTAGGGTTCGTTAGAATATCAAGTGTTTTCAATTGTTATGTTTTCCACGAATTAGGTGGTATTTATAGGTTAGGGGTTTCCAATGGTACAACTGAACCATTAGCATGGTTTAGATGCGACTGAATCATGCGATTGAGTCATACGCACGACTGAAGGTTCAGTCATGCGACTGAGTCAATCTTATGTCTCATTCGTACGACTGATCCAGTCTCTTGGTTCAGTCGTGCGACTGGTCCATAAGCATGATGTATTCATGCGTATGGTCCATAAGTATGGTCCATTCGCATGAAGACTCATCCACCTAGGTTGAACACATTTCTCAATCATTATTGACTAAGAACTGTGCACAACAACCTCAAACCTATATACTAAGTTCATACATATGAATTATATTCAACAAAATAATAATTTGAAATAGATAAACATTAATAAGCAACAACCACATATTATATATCATCGAATCAATTCATTACATATGTGTAAGACATGAAAGACTTTTACATTAAAGCTCATAAACTAGGAACATGATGTATCTACAAACTCCCCCTTGGTCCTAGTTTACTCTATTGTCTAACATTCTTTACATGTTCTTCGAATTTCTTGTACTTCTCCTCTTTTGTAACTCCTGCATGTATTTCAAAAGCAAAGCAGAGTCTTATCACGTGTTGAAACTGGAGAGCTTGTACAATATCCTGCATGTCATAGAACAGTGACCACTTGTATAATGTGTAGACATCTTCAGCCGACAAGTTGGTTAGCCACATAGGGTCAAATACCCGGATAGTCTTTATCTTTCCTTCTTTATTCAGCAATATAACTGCTTCACCTATCCTCCAATTATAATACCACCATTTGAAGTGTGGAGTGAAGTCCTGAGACATTTCCCGCAAGGGAATCTTAGACATTGTGCATGGAGGACTCCACTTCAGCACGACCATAGGCTTTCCAGATATAGGATCCACTTCAGACTTACGAATGTACCTCTTCGGTTGTTGAGGTCTGAAGTTTACCCATCTGGTGTGGTATTCCTTCTTTAATGCTGCCTCAAACCAACCTGACATCTTTCTTGGATTAGCATATAGTAGATCTAAGCATGCCAGTCGGTTGAGCTCAAAACCAGGAAGAGTCTTCAGATCATAAGGATATCTGAAGTACTCAATCCCCTTCTCTCTCTTCGCCCATGCTATGATCTTGCCAGACACTTTCTGATGACGTTTGACTCTATAAAGCTTTGTGTAGGCATTCTGCTTTTGGGGCATGCGCTGGGCTTTCATCTTAGCAAGATAAGCTGCCTATTCAGCTTTCTTGATATCAACGTTTTCATCTGTAGCTTGGGCAGTGCTTTTTCTTCTCCTTTACTTTTTCAACTTCATCCAGCTTCTCAAAAGTATCACTGTCGAAGGTTTCACCCAAATTGGGAATAACATGTCCGTCCAGATCAGTGTACCGAAGATAATAATCACATGCCACATCGTTAAGCTCATCGTCACATGCCACATCAACTGTAGGAGCATCTTTGACCAACTCATCCGGATTCAGCCTGCATATTTCAACAGCTGTTCATCAGTTAGGTCGTGTATGATCTCTCCTTCCTCTGGAGTGTAGCTCACAGACCTTCTAACTATCCCTTACAAGTCAAGAATCATGGTTAATTGTGTCTTGACCTGCTAAAGGGGTTGGACATCAAATTCATCTGTTTGTTGAGCTTCATCTGTTTTATTAGACATTAAGCATATCACACATAAGTCATTATATAAAACATTAAGACATAAACAAACATAAATGATTAATAATTACATTAATGTAATATATACTTTAAGTATAAAAAATTTTAAATACAAAATGTCTAATCATTACTTTTATCTTGATCCTCTTGTTCTTCAGCAGGAGGAGCAGAGGATGAGGCTCCTTGATCTTGACTACGTTTGGTCCGCCTCTCTTGAGCTCGAGGAGAGGCTGATGCAGCAGCATCACCTTCCTGGTCATCCTCGTCCTCTCTATCTTTCCCGCTAGGCCCATCTTCTCCAACATCCTCCTCACTGTCATCTTCATCATCCTCCTCATCATCATCATCATCATCACCATCATCATCATCATCAGCATCATCATCATCATCATCACTATCACCATCTTCATCACCATTGTTGGAGCATATATAGTCATATATAGTGTGTCCGTCGCCTGTCGAATAGTCTAGGCTTAATGTAATACACCTGATATGTTGTAAACACATGAAACTGGGTCATTCGCAGGAGCATACGCGAATGAGACTCAGTCGTGCGACTGAGCCTTACTAATGGGCCAGTCGTGCGACTGAGAGATGCGATTGGGTCATTCGTAAGACTGAACCATAAGTATGGTCCAGTCATACGACTGAACCATACGCATGGTCCAGTCGTACGATTGAACCATACGCATGGTCCAATCGCATGAATGGGCCCAATCGCATCCAATATGGGCCGAGGCCTATATATAGCAGTTTTAATGTGTAGAGAGTTAAGGGTTTGGGGGAGGGAGTCTGCCCGGGGCCTAAGGTTGCCGGATGAGAGGGGAGGTCATGCTCGATCTCACCTTGCCAAGAGTCTTGATTCTTATGTTGTAACGATCTTGTAATCATTAGGTTTTATCAGTGAAACCATTTTATTATAGATCGTGTTTATTGTTTGTCTTTTGGTTTTGATTTTGAATCAACTTTGATTAGTTTGATAAGATTTTTCTCATGAATATCCCTAATGAAATGATACTTGATATCAATGTGCTTTGTCTTGGAGTGCTTCACTGGATTTTCAGTAATGGATATAGCACTGTTGTTGTCAATGTGGATAGGAGTGCTCATGAAGTTGAATCCATAGTCTATCATCTGGTTTTGAATCCACAGCAGCTGAGCACAGCAACTAGCAGCAGCAATGTATTCAGCTTCTGCAGTTGATGTAGAGACACAGGATTGCTTTTTGCATTGCCATGAGATGATCCTTCCACAAAGAAATTGACATCCACCTGATGTTGATTTCTTGTTGATGTTGCAGCCACCATAATCGCTATCAGAGTACCCATAGAGATTAAAATCACTATTTCTTGGATACCAGAGACCTAATTTAGGTGCTCCTTTGAGGTATCTGAGGATTCTCTTGGCAGCAATTAGGTGAGACACCTTTGGAGCAGCCTGATATCTTGCACAGATGCAAGTTGCAATCATGATATCAGGTCTACTTGCTGTGAGATACATCAGAGAACCAATGATTGCTCTATACTGATGTTGATCAGTATCCTCCCCCTCAGAAGCAGGGCAGAGATCATGGTTTTTGGGTATGTGTGTCTTTGCTGCTTTACAATCCTTCATATCAAATCTCTCTAAGATATCATTGACATACTTAGATTGATTGATGAAGAACCCTTCCTTCAATTGCTTTACCTGAATTCCAAGGAAAAAGTCCATTTTTCCCATAGAACTCATCTCGAACTTCTTCTTCATAATGCTCTCAAAGTCTTTGCACATTTGGTCATTTGAGGAACCAAATATGATGTCATCAACATAGACTTGAACTAGCAAAATGTCTTTCCCAGACTTTCTAATGAAGAGAGTCTTATCAATGGTACCTCTAGTATAACCATTCTTCAGGAGAAATTGAGACAATGTCTCATACCACAGCCTAGGTGCTTGGTGCAGCCCATATAGAGCTTTATCCAACTTGCACACATAGTTTGGATGCTGTGGGTCTTCAAATCCTGGAGGCTGGCATACATAGACTTCCCTATCTATATCCCCATATAGAAAGGCACATTTGACATCAAGCTGGTAGACAGTGAAATTCTTGGATGCAGCATAAGCAACGAAGATCCTAACTGCCTCAAGTCTTGCAACAGGTGCAAAAACATCAGTATAATCGATTCCTTCCTCTCGAGTGTATCCTTGAACCACCAGTCTTGCCTTGTTCTTGATAATCAAGCCTCTATCATCTCTTTTGTTCCTGAATACCCATTTGGTGCCTATAGGTACTTGACCAGATGGTAGCAGACATAGGTTCCAAACCTTTTGTCTTTTGAATTGAAGCAGCTCCTCTTGCATTGATTCAACCCAGCTACTATCTTTCAAGGCATCTTCCACCTTCTTGGGTTCCATTTGGGATAGGAAGCATGAGTACAAGCAGACATTCCTATTATGAGTTTGTCCTCTTGTTCTCACACCCTCAGAGACTTCCCCTATGATGTTTTCAGCTAGATGAGTATTATGAATTCTGAGTCTTGGAATCACCTCCAGTTGCAAAGATAAGTCCAAGTTGGACATATTTTGCTCAGGAGCTTGAATACTTGGTCCAGCTGTTGCTTCAAGCTCATTCAATGAGGATTGATTGAAAGAAATAGAAACATCATCATTTCTTTGCTGTGAAGCATCATTAACAGTTGCCTGTTCCTTCAAAATGCTGCTTCCATCAGCTTGGTGTTGTGCAGGATCACCTGAAGAGATTTGAAAGTCATCAGGTGAATCCCTTGTTGAAGTTCCACTATCTCTTGAAATGGTTATGCTGTCAGATCTTTCAATAGTGGGAACTTGATTGGTTGTAGCTCTTGGAGAACTTGTGTAAGGCCCCGTTCCCGGGACGCTTACAGTTGGTCATTCATCGCACATAAAACATATAATTACATTACATTAAGAAATCATTGCAGCGGAAACATTCAAAAATGACATCACGTTTCATTATAATTACTTTTGCCAAATAATACATCATTATCCGGTTACAAAATTCATGTTTGCATTACATCACAAAAGCTATATAATTGGATGCCATCCCAAAAGAGCCGAGTAGCCTCGCCGTGCCATCCTCAGCAATCATTTACCTGTCAACTGGAAAATGTAATAAAAGTCAGCGTTGCTGAGTGAGTTCTAGTTTTAATAATAAAACATACTTTACTTTCATATAAAACCATTCGTTACTTTAACGTGATCACACATCATACGTAGGCGTAGATAATATCATTATTATCTTCTTCCTTCATCCATTTGATCATTCGTTCATTCGTTTCTTTTAACTTACTTGCGCATCGGACATCATCCATACCAATACCATATGCTACACCCCAATTAGTCTCAGCTACCGGGCCGAAGTCAATAAATGAACAGCTAAACGTATGCCACGGTACTAGGGGTAACCGATCAGTCTTAGCCACTGGGCCGAAGTCAATAAATGAACAGCTAAACGTATGCCACAGTACTAATGATAACCGATCAGTCATAGCCACTGGGCCGAAGTCAATAAATGAACAGCTAAACGTATGCCACAGTACTACGGGTAAGCGGTAGAGGTTCCACATTAATGGTCAATCACAAAGAAGGACCCGGTATCCGATGCATGCAAGACGTGTCATCTCTTTCCACTTTACGTTACATAATACTTCATTTCATTCGTCATAATACATAAAGCCATAGGAAAGATAATCATACATCATAATAAGGAACATATCATACGCATTCATCATCATCATAAAGGGCAACATCATACATACATAATATGCATAAACATGCAACATCATCATCATCATGCCCTACATGTTCTCTAAGGCCATAACCATCCTCTTACATGATCTTACGGGTTACCTTACGTCCAAACTTACATCTGCACCTTACCCCGAAGGCCAGAAGTCAAACTACACATTCCTTCGAGTGCAACAGCCCTATTCGGGCGTATGGACACTCTTCAGTCGCATGGCCTCCATGCGACTGAACATCATGCGACTGGACTCCTGCGGATGAACATCTATGCGAATGAACATCCAATAGTGCGTATGGACCTTGTGCGAATGGGATTACTACGAATGGGCACCTATGCGATTGACCTCATGCGAATGGACTCATGCGAATAAGCATCTATGCGACTGAACCCTCAGTCGTGCAACCCCATGCGACTGGACTCCCAGTCGTGCGACTGAAACCTTAGTCGTGCGATTGAACCCTCAATCGTGCGAATGAATCCCAATCGTGCGAATGATCTTCAATCGCCCTCATTCGGCTGTATGGCCTTCATTCGGTCGCCTAGCCCTAGCTGATGCAGAATGGAGTTCATCCCGAACCCAATCTACCATTTTCGACCTCCAAGCTCATCCAAACCCATTCTAAGCCTAAATCAACCCTCCTGGACCTTAGGAATGCATACCATAACACCATACAAGCACACACAAGCCCGAAATCATACACAAAACGCATCATACACATCACACCCAAATGGGTCAAATACATACACACACAAAAACGGGTTTTGAACATTTTCCAGCCCCAAAATCAGTTGAAAACAAGTAAAAGTGGGGTCCTAGAACTCACACAATCGAGCACAAAGACAAGAGCTTCGATTTGGCTTGCTACTCGACGGATTTGGACACTCGAATCACCCGAAACACCACTTTTCTCCCTTTTCTCCTCTTTCTCTTTTCTCTCTTCTTTGTGAGCTGAAATTTTGGTGTGTGTGGGGAGAGAGGGCTGCCCTCTCCCTACACATACCACCACATCTCCCAACTTTTCTTCGTTGGCGAGTTTGGTCCCTCGACTTTGGACTTTATTTCTTTTCTTTCTTCGCCGGCTTCAAAATAATAAATTTCCGGGTGTTACAAGTCCACCCCCCTTAAATAGGTTTCGTCCTCGAAACCTGTTATTCCTCGAACAAACGTGGATAATGCTGTCTCATTTCTTCCTCAGTCTCCCACGTTGATTCGGATCCCTTCCTGTGCTTCCACTGTACGCGCACAAGGGGAACCACTTTATTCCTTAGCCTTTTCTCCTTGCGATCGATGATTGCCACTGGTTGCTCCACATAATTGAGCCGTTCGTCTACTTCGATATCTTCCAATGGGACAATCATATCTTCATCTGCTAAGCACTTTCTTAGATGAGATACATGGAATGTCGGGTGAATTCCACTTAACTCATCTAGCAACTCCAGTCTATAGGCCACCTCTCCCACTCGAGCAATGACTCGGAAAGGGCCTATATACCTTGGGCTCAACTTGCCCCGCTTTCGGAAGCGAATGATACCCTTCCAAGGTGAGACCTTCAACATAACCCGGTCACCCACCTGGAACTCAATCGGCCTGCGCCGTTTATCAGCATACGACTTCTGTCTGTCTTTGGCTGCCTTCATGAAGGCTTTAATCTTCTCGAGCTTCTCAGTCGTAGCCTCGATTACCTCGACGCTTCCCAATTCCTTCTGACCAATATCACCCCAACAAACGGGCGTTCTGCATCTCCTGCCGTATAGCATCTCATATGGGGGCATGCCAATGCTGGTATGATAACTGTTGTTGTATGAGAATTCGGCTAACGGTAGGTGGTCATCCCAACTTCCACCAAAATCAATCACACATGCCCGAAGCATGTCTTCCAGCGTCTGAATGGTCCTTTCGGACTGACCATCAGTCTGGGATGATAAGCCGTGCTAATATGTAACCTCGTCCCCATAGCGTCGTGGAATTTCTTCCAAAATTTAGATGTAAACCGGGTGTCGCGATCCGACACAATAGACACCGGTACACCATGACGAGTCACAATCTCCTTGATGAACAGATCAGCCAACCTCTCAGATGAATATGTCTCGCGGATCGGTAGGAAGTGAGCACTCTTCGTCAAACGATCAACTATCACCCATATGGCATCATACCCTTTCGGGGTACGCGATAGCTTTGTGATGAAATCCATGGTGATGTGCTCCCACTTCCATTCCGGTATATCTAGAGGTTGTATCTTCCCATACGACTTTTGGTGCTCGGCTTTCACCTGTAAGCAAGTAAGGCATTTACTCACATACTCCACCACGTCGCGCTTCATACCCGGCCACCAATAATCTTTCTTCATATCATGGTACATCTTCGTGGCACCAGGATGAATGGAGTACCGAGTCTTGTGAGCTTCATCCATTATCTTCCCCCGTAGATCCCCAAAACGCGGAATCCACACACGATCAAATCGGGTTCTAACACCGAGCGTGTTTTCACCCAATTCTCCAACCAGACCTCTCATTCTTTCAGAGTTAAGATGATCTTCCTTCAATGCCTCATCTTGAAACTCTTTAACCTGCTTCATCACATCGGAGGTCATGATCAGCTTATATGCTTTCACCCGAATCGGCTCGGGCCTCTCTTTCCGGCTAAGAGCATCAGCCACCACGTTGGCCTTGCCCGGATGGTAGTGGATCTCACAATCATAATCCTTTATAAGTTCCAACCACCACCTCTGCCTCATGTTCAAATCCTTCGGCTCAAAGAAGTACTTCAGACTCTTGTGGTCAGTGAATATGGTGCACTTTGTCCCGTACAGATAGTGCCTCCAAATCTTTAATGCAAAGACCACAGCTGCTAGCTCCAAGTCATGAGTAGGATAATTGACCTCATGAACCTTCAACTGTCGGGATGCATAGGCTATAACCTTTCCTCTCTGCATTAACACACACCCCAACCCCGAGTAAGAAGCATCGGAATAAACCACCAGATCTTCACTTCCCTCGGGCAATGACAGAACAGGAGCTTGAGTCAATCTCGCCTTCAATCCTTCAAACGCCTTCTCTTGAGCTTGACCCCATACGAACTTCACATCCTTTCGGGTCAACTTGGTCAGTGGAGAAGCAATCTTGGAGAAGTCTTGGATGAATCTTCTATAGTAACCCGCCAAACCCAAGAAGCTGCGAATCTCGGATGGCGTCTTTGGTGACTTCCATTGCATAACCGCCTCCACTTTCGCCGGGTCCACCATTATCCCATCAGGATTCACCACGTGACCCAAGAACTGAACTTCGCGCAACCAGAACGCGCACTTGGAGAATTTTGCATACAACTTCTCCCTCCTCAGCGTCTCTAGAACCTCCCGAATATGTCCGGCATGCTCTGCTTCGTTCCTCGAGTAAATCAGGATATCATCAATAAACACAATCACTGATTTATCCAACATAGGCCGACACACACGGTTCATCAAATCCATAAAAGCAGCTGGCGCGTTGGTCAAGCCAAAGGACATGACAAGAAACTCGTAGTGACCATAGCGCGTACGGAAAGCTGTTTTAGGAATATCCTGCTCCTTCACCTTCAACTGATGGTAACCAGATCGGAGATCTATTCTCGAAAACCAACTGGCACCCTGCAGCTGATCGAACAGATCATCTATCCTCGGTAAGGGGTATCGGTTCTTCACGGTCAACTTGTTCAGCTCGCGATAGTCGATGCACATCCTCATACTACCATCCTTCTTCTTTACAAACAGGACCGGAGCACCCCAAGGGGAGATACTCGGTCGAATGAACCCCTTATCAAGCAACTCTTGCAACTGCTCCATCAACTCTTTCATCTCCGTCGGAGCCAACCAATACGGTGCCTTGGCGACAGGTTGGGCACCCGGTATCAGATCAATCTGAAACTCGATCTCTCTGTCAGGTGGCACTCCTGATAAGTCTTCTGGGAACACATCTGGAAAGTCACACACAACCGGTACCTCGGCTAGTTGTGGTGATGGCGTATCCACATCCTTCACATAGGCCAAGTAGGCACTACATCCACGCCTCATACACTTTCCCGCCACCGCCATCGAGATTACCTTTGGAATCGTGGTAACCCGATCCCCATAAACCGTCACTGAACTACCGTCAGGCGCCGACAACCGAATCATCTTCTTGCGACACACAATGTTCGCCTTGAAGTCCGCTAACCAATCCATCCCAAGAACCAAATCAAAACCACCTAAGGCCATCACGAACGGTCTAACCGGAAACTTATGACCCTCGAGCTCCACATCACAATTCTCTATCATCTCAGAAATCCTGGTAGACTTACCTATGGCAGTTTGTACATCAAAGGGCGCATCAACACGTCTACTACTAACAGGCAACTTAGCACATAAAGCAGCAGAAATAAAACTCCTACTAGCACCAGAATCAAATAACACGGAAGCTAAAGTTTGGTTCACCAGAAACGTACCGGACACAACATCAGGGTCCGTCCTAGCCTCCTCCTGTGTCATGGTGAATGCCCTGGCGCTCGCCCTCGGTCCATCACCTCCCGTCCTCTTCGCCCCTGAACTCTCAGCCCTCGGCTTCTTACAATCCCTGCTCATATGACCAGTTTCCCCACAGTTAAAACATTTGCCCGACAGGCAGTCCTTCGCCATATGCCCCGTCTTCCCACACTTGAAGCACACATTCAAACCCAGCCTGCATTCTCCCGCATGCTCCTTTCCACACTTACCACATCTCTTCAACCCTGCTCCCGGTGTGGCCACGCGGCGGTCATCCACCCGTGCCTTTTTGTTACCCGTCGAGGCCTCACCCCGACCAAACCTCTTCCCGTTCCAGCTTCGATCACCACCACCCTTCCTATTCGCTTCAACCACCACCGCTCCCCTCTCATCATAAAGTCTTCCGGCCAAATCGACCGCCGACCTAAACGTACTTGGCCGGGCGGCGATCATATGCCAGCGAACATCCACCGGTAAACCCTGAATGTACCTCTTGATCTTCCGAGAAAGAGGCGTCACCTGATCCGGCACCAACCGTGCCATCTCGTTGAACTTGTTAGTATATTGCTGGTGAGTCATGGATCCCGCCTCCAGCTGCAGGAACTCCCTCTCAATCTTATCCATTTCCCGATGAGGACAAAACTCCTCGATCACCATCTTCTTCAGTTCGGGCCACCTCATTCTCCCGATCGCCCGATTACCCTCTGCTTGGACAATGTTGTCCCACCAGCATTGTGCCGAGTCCACGAAGGAGTGGGTGGCAAACTTGACTTTTTGATCTTCTCGGCACTCGCTGATGTCGAGAACAGCCTCCATTTCTCTCACCCATCGGTGAGCAGCGGCAGCATTGCCATTACCGTCAAAAGTAGGGGGCTTGCATCTCATAAACACCCCGTAGTTACAGCCTCGTGCCACCTCCCGCACAGGCTCCTCTTCCTCTTCCTCCTCATTATCGGAGAAGATCGTTTCAGGCTCCGATTGCTCCCTCGAGGCCCGGTTCCTCTCCTTCCTTTCCCCTTCCTTCACAGCTTTGATGACTTCGGTCACCACAGACGGTAAGATTGTCTGCATGACCTGGTGTACTTCCTCCACAACAGCCTCCTTTACTGAGGCCCTCAAATTCGCACTCTCATCCCCAGCTTCTGGATGAGGAGTCTCAGGTTCTGCAGGAACCTCTTTCTCAGCTCTAGGCCTTCCTCTCTTAGGGCGTGGTTCAGCAACAGGGCCATCTCGGCCTCCACCCCTAGAAGCTCTAGAAGATCTACCACCAGCCATTCTCTATCACACTGAAAGATTCAAACACCAACACGGTCATTCAAGGAAACAACTCAGTTTATGTCAAATATAGTAAGTCCCTAATTACAGTGGCCAGTTGTGATTAGCCACTTACTGTACTCTTCATACCCCAAGTATTACCTGTCCTGACTACATCAGTATTCAAATCTACATACAACACATAACATATACCATGCGCACAGAAAACCGGTTAACTTTAAGAAAATACCTGATGGCACGCAGCTACTCAATTTGGCATCCCATTCCCCATTCGTCCCATTTTCAGTTTAAGTTAAGGTTTATTTTGAAAGTTTACCCATTTCACTTAAACTTTGGCTCTGATACCAACTTGTAAGGCCCCGTTCCCGGGACGCTTACAGTTGGTCATTCATCGCACATAAAACATATAATTACATTACATTAAGAAATCATTGCAGCGGAAACATTCAAAAATGACATCACGTTTCATTATAATTACTTTTGCCAAATAATACATCATTATCCGGTTACAAAATTCATGTTTGCATTACATCACAAAAGCTATATAATTGGATGCCATCCCAAAAGAGCCGAGTAGCCTCGCCGTGCCATCCTCAGCAATCATTTACCTGCCAACTGGAAAATGTAATAAAAGTCAGCGTTGCTGAGTGAGTTCTAGTTTTAATAATAAAACATACTTTACTTTCATATAAAACCATTCGTTACTTTAACGTGATCACACATCATACGTACGCATAGATAATATCATTATTATCTTCTTCATTCATCCATTCGATCATTCGTTCATTCGTTCCTTTTAACTTACTTGCGCATCGGACATCATCCATACCAATACCATATGCTACACCCCAATTAGTCTCAGCTACCGGGCCGAAGTCAATAAATGAACAGCTAAACGTATGCCACGGTACTAGGGGTAACCGATCAGTCTTAGCTACTGGGCCGAAGTCAATAAATGAACAGCTAAACGTATGCCACAGTACTAATGATAACCGATCAGTCATAGCCACTGGGCCGAAGTCAATAAATGAACAGCTAAACGTATGCCACAGTACTAAGGGTAAGCGGTAGAGGTTCCACATTAATGGTCAATCACAAAGAAGGACCCGGTATCCGATGCATGCAAGACGTGTCATCTCTTTCCACTTTACGTTACATAATACTTCATTTCATTCGTCATAATACGTAAAGCCATAGGAAAGATAATCATACATCATAATAAGGAACATATCATACACATTCATCATCATCATACAGGGCAACATCATACATTCATAATATGCATAAACATGCAACATCATCATCATCATGCCCTACATGCTCTCTAAGGCCATAACCATCCTCTTACATGCTCTTACGGGTTACCTTACGTCCAAACTTACATCTGCACCTTTCCCCGAAGGCCAGAAGTCAAACTACACATTCCTTCGAGTGCAACAGCCCTATTCGGGCGTATGGACACTCTTCAGTCGCATGGCCTCCATGCGACTGAACATCATGCGACTGGACTCATGCGGATGAACATCTATGCGAATGAACATCCAATCGTGCGTATGGACCTTGTGCGAATGGGATTACTGCGAATGGGCACCTATGCGACTAACCTCATGCGAATGGACTCATGCGACTAAGCATCTATGCGACTGAACCCTCAGTCGTGCAACCCCATGCGACTGGACTCCCAGTCGTGCGACTGAAACCTTAGTCGTGCGATTGAACCCTCAATCGTGCGAATGAATCCCAATCGTGCGAATGACCTTCAATCGCCCTCATTCGGCCGTATGGCCTTCATTCGGTCGCCTAGCCCTAGCTGATGCAGAATGGAGTTCATCCCGAACCCAATCTGCCATTTTCGGCCTCCAAGCTCATCCAAACCCATTCTAAGCCTAAATCAACCCTCCTGGACCTTAGGAATGCATACCATAACACCATACAAGCACACACAAGCCCGAAATCATACTCTAAACGCATCATACACATCACACCCAAATGGGTCAAACACATACACACACAAAAACGGGTTTTGAACATTTTCCAGCCCCAAAATCAGTTGAAAACAAGTAAAAGTGGGGTCCTAGAACTCACACAATCGAGCACAAAGACAAGAGCTTCGATTTGGCTTGCTACTCGACGGATTTGGACACTCGAATCACCCGAAACACCACTTTTCTCCCTTTTCTCCTCTTTCTCTCTTTCTCTCTTCTTTGTGAGCTGAAATTTTGGTGTGTGTGGGGAGAGTGGGCTGCCCTCTCCCTACACATACCACCACATCTCCCAACTTTTCTTCGTTGGCGAGTTTGGTCCCTCGACTTTGGACTTTATTTCTTTTCTTTCTTCGCCGGCTTCAAAATAATAAATTTCCGGGTGTTACAAGTCCACCCCCCTTAAATAGGTTTCGTCCCCGAAACCTGTTATTCCTCGAACAAACGTGGATAATGCTGTCTCATTTCTTCCTCAGTCTCCCACGTTGATTCGGATCCCTTCCTGTGCTTCCACTGTACACGCACAAGGGAACCACTTTATTCCTTAGCCTTTTCTCCTTTCGATCGATGATTGCCACTGGTTGCTCCACATAATTGAGCCGTTCATCTACTTCGATATCTTCCAATGGGACAATCATATCTTCATCTGCTAAGCACTTCCTTAGATGAGATACATGGAATGTCGGGTGAATTCCACTTAACTCATCTGGCAACTCCAGTCTATAGGCCACCTCTCCTACTCGAGCAATGATTCGGAAAGGGCCTATATACCTTGGGCTCAACTTGCCCCGCTTTCGGAAGCGAATGATACCCTTCCAAGGTGAGACCTTCAACATAACCCGGTCACCCACCTGGAACTCAATCGGCCTGCGCCGTTTATCAGCATACGACTTCTGTCTGTCTTTGGCTGCCTTCATGAAGGCTTTAATCTTCTCAAGCTTCTCAGTCGTAGCCTCGATTACCTCGACGCTTCCCAATTCCTTCTGACCAATATCACCCCAACAAACGGGCGTTCTGCATCTCCTACCGTATAGCATCTCATATGGGGGCATACCAATGCTGGCATGATAACTGTTGTTGTATGAGAATTCGGCTAACGGTAGGTGGTCATCCCAACTTCCACCAAAATCAATCACACATGCCCGAAGCATGTCTTCCAGCGTCTGAATGGTCCTTTCGGACTGACCATCAGTCTGGGGATGATAAGCCGTGCTAATATGTAACCTCGTCCCATAGCGTCGTGGAACTTCTTCCAAATTTAGATGTAAACCGGGTGTCGCGATCCGACACAATAGACACCGGTACACCATGACGAGTCACAATCTCCTTGATGAACAGATCAGCCAACCTCTCAGATGAATATGTCTCGCGGATCGGTAGGAAGTGAGCACTCTTCGTCAAACGATCAACTATCACCCATATGGCATCATACCCTTTCGGGGTACGCGGCAGCTTTGTAATGAAATCCATGGTGATGTGCTCCCACTTCCATTCCGGTATATCCAAAGGTTGTATCTTCCCATACGGCTTTTGGTGCTCGGCCTTCACCTGTAAGCAAGTAAGGCATTACTCACATACTCCACCACGTCGCGCTTCATACCCGGCCACCAATAATCTTTCTTCATATCATGGTACATCTTCGTGGCACCAGGATGAATGGAGTACCGAGTCTTGTGAGCTTCATCCATTATCTTCCCCGTAGATCCCCAAAACGAGGAATCCACACACGATCAAATCGGGTTCTAACACCGAGCGTGTTTTCACCCAATTCTCCAACCAGACCTCTCATTCTTTCAGAGTTAAGATGATCTTCTTCAATGCCTCATCTTGAAACTCTTTAACCTGCTTCATCACATCGGAGGTCATGATCAACTGATATGCTTTCACCCGAATCGGCTCGGGCCTCTCTTTCGGCTAAGGGCATCAGCCACCACATTGGCCTTGCCCGGATGGTAGTGGATCTCACAATCATAATCCTTTATAAGTTCCAACCACCGCCTCTGCCTCATGTTCAAATCCTTCTGCTCAAAGAAGTACTTCAGACTCTTGTGGTCAGTGAATATGGTGCACTTCGTCCCGTACAGATAGTGCCTCCAAATCTTTAATGCAAAGACCACAGCTGCTAGCTCCAAGTCATGAGTAGGATAATTGACCTCATGAACCTTCAACTGTCGGGATGCATAGGCTATAACCTTTCCTCTCTGCATTAACACACACCCCAACCCCGAGTAAGAAGCATCGGAATAAACCACCAGATCTTCACTTCCATCGGGTAATGACAGAACAGGAGCTTGAGTCAATCTCGCCTTCAATTCTTCAAACGCCTTCTCTTGAGCTTGACCCCATACGAACTTCACATCCTTTCGGGTCAACTTGGTCAGTGGAGAAGCAATCTTGGAGAAGTCTTGGATGAATCTTCTATAGTAACCCGCCAAACCCAAGAAGCTGCGAATCTCGGATGGCGTCTTTGGTGACTTCCATTGCATAACCGCCTCCACTTTCGCCGGGTCCACCATTATCCCATCAGGATTCACCACGTGACCCAAGAACTGAACTTCGCGCAACCAGAACGCGCACTTGGAGAATTTTGCATACAACTTCTCCCTCCTCAGCGTCTCTAGAACCTCCCGAATGTGACGGCATGCTCTGCTTCGTTCCTCGACTAAATCAGGATATCATCAATAAACACAATCACTGATTTATCCAACATAGGCCGACACACACGGTTCATCAAATCCATAAAAGCAGCTGGCGCGTTGGTCAAGCCAAAGGACATGACAAGAAACTCGTAGTGACCATAGCGCGTACGGAAAGCTGTTTTAGGAATATCCTGCTCCTTCACCTTCAACTGATGGTAACCAGATCGGAGATCTATTCTCGAAAACCAACTGGCACCCTGAAGCTGATCGAACAATCATCTATCCTCGGTAAGGGGTATCGGTTCTTCATGTCAACTTGTTCAGCTCGCGATAGTCGATGCACATCCTCATACTACCGTCCTTCTTCTTTACAAACAGGACCGGAGCACCCCAAGGGAGATACTCGGTCTAATGAACCCTTATCAAGCAACTCTTGCAACTGCTCCATCAACTCTTTCATCTCCGTCGGAGCCAACCAATACGGTGCCTTGGCGACAGGTTGGGCACCCGGTATCAGATCAATCTGAAACTCGATCTCTCTGTCAGGTGGCACTCCTGATAAGTCTTCTGGGAACACATCTGGAAAGTCACACACAACCGGTACCTCGGCTAGTTGTGGTGATGGCGTATCCACATCCTTTACATAGGCCAAGTAGGCACTACATCCACGCCTCATACACTTTCCCGCCACCGCCATCGAGATTACCTTTGGAATCGTGGTAACCCGATCCCCATAAACCGTCACTGAACTACCGTCAGGCGCCGACAACCGAATCATCTTCTTGCGACACACAATGTTCGCCTTGAAGTCCGCTAACCAATCCATCCCAAGAACCAAATCAAAACCACCTAAGGCCATCACGAACGGTCTAACCGGAAACTTATGACCCTCGAGCTCCACATCACAATTCTCTATCATCTCAGAAATCCTGGTAGACTTACCTATGGCAGTTTCTACATCAAAGGGCGCATCAACACGTCTACTACTAACAGGCAACTTAGCACATAAAGCAGCAGAAATAAAACTCCTACTAGCACCAGAATCAAATAACACGAAGCTAAAGTTTGGTTCACCAGAAACGTACCGGACACAACATCAGGGTCCGTCCTAGCCTCCTCCTGTGTCATGGTGAATGCCCTGGCGCTCGCCCTCGGTCCATCACCTCCCGTCCTCTTCGCCCCTGAACTCTCAGCCCTCGGCTTCTTACAATCCCTGCTCATATGACCAGTTTCCCCACAGTTAAAACATTTGCCCGACAGGCAATCCTTCGCCATATGCCCCGTCTTCCCACACTCGAAGCACACATTCAAACCCAGCCTGCATTCTCCCGCATGCTCCTTTCCACACTTACCACATCTCTCAACCCTGCTCCCGGTGTGGCCACGCGGCGGTCATCCACCCGTGCCTTTTTGTTACCCGTCGAGGCCTCACCCCGACCAAACCTCTTCCCGTTCCAGCTTCGATCACCACCACCCTTCCTATTCGCTTCAACCACCACCGCTCCCCTCTCATCATAAAGTCTTCCGGCCAAATCGACCGCCGACCTAAACGTACTTGGCCGGGCGGCGATCATATGCCGGCGAACATCCACCGGTAAACCCTGAATGTACCTCTTGATCTTCCGAGAAAGAGGCGTCACCTGATCCGGCACCAACCGTGCCATCTCGTTGAACTTGTAGTATATTGCTGGTGAGTCATGGATCCCGCCTCCAGCTGCAGGAACTCCCTCTCAATCTTATCCATTTCCCGATGAGGACAAAACTCCTCGATCACCATCTTCTTCAGTTCGGGCCACCTCATTCTCCCGATCGCCCGATTACCCTCTGCTTGGACAATGTTGTCCCACCAGCATTGTGCCGAGTCCACGAAGGAGTGGGTGGCAAACTTGACTTTCTGATCTTCTCGGCACTCGCTGATGTCGAGAACAGCCTCCATTTCTCTCACCCATCATCGTGAGCAGCGGCAGCATTGCCATTACCGTCAAAAGTAGGGGCTTGCATCTCATAAACACCCCGTAGTTACAGCCTCGTGCCACCTCCCGCACAGGCTCCTCTTCCTCTTCCTCCTCATTATTGGAGAAGATCGTTTCAGGCTCCGGTTGCTCCCTCGAGGCCCGGTTCCTCTCCTTCCTTTCCCCTTCCTTCACAGCTTTGATGACTTCGGTCACCACAGACGGTAAGATTGTCTGCATGACCTGGTGTACTTCCTCCACAACAGCCTCCTTTACTGAGGCCCTCAAATTCGCACTCTCATCCCCAGCTTCTGGATGAGGAGTCTCAGGTTCTGCAGGAACCTCTTTCTCAGCTCTAGGCCTTCCTCTCTTAGGGCGTGGTTCAGCAACAGGGCCATCTCGGCCTCCACCCCTAGAAGCTCTAGAAGATCTACCACCAGCCATTCTCTATCACACTGAAAGATTCAAACACCAACACGGTCATTCAAGGAAACAACTCAGTTTATGTCAAGTATAGTAAGTCCCTAATTACAGTGGCCTGTTGTGATTAGCCACATACTGTACTCTTCATACCCCAAGTATTACCTGTCCTGACTACATCAGTATTCAAATCTACATACAACACATAACATATACCATGCGCACAGAAAACCGGTTAACTTTTAAGAAAATACCTGATGGCACGCAGCTACTCAATTTGGCATCCCATTCCCCATTCGTCCCATTTTCAGTTTAAGTTAAGGTTTATTTTGAAAGTTTACCCATTTCACTTAAACTTTGGCTCTGATACCAACTTGTAAGGCCCCGTTCCCGGGACGCTTACAGTTGGTCATTCATCGCACATAAAACATATAATTACATTACATTAAGAAATCATTGCAGCGGAAACATTCAAAAATGACATCACGTTTCATTATAATTACTTTTGCCAAATAATACATCATTATCCGGTTACAAAATTCATGTTTGCATTACATCACAAAAGCTATATAATTGGATGCCATCCCAAAAGAGCCGAGTAGCCTCGCCGTGCCATCCTCAGCAATCATTTACCTGTCAACTGGAAAATGTAATAAAAGTCAGCGTTGCTGAGTGAGTTCTAGTTTTAATAATAAAACATACTTTACTTTCATATAAAACCATTCGTTACTTTAACGTGATCACACATCATACGTAGGCGTAGATAATATCATTATTATCTTCTTCCTTCATCCATTTGATCATTCGTTCATTCGTTCCTTTTAACTTACTTGCGCATCGGACATCATCCATACCAATACCATATGCTACACCCCAATTAGTCTCAGCTACCGGGCCGAAGTCAATAAATGAACAGCTAAACGTATGCCACGGTACTAGGGGTAACCGATCAGTCTTAGCCACTGGGCCGAAGTCAATAAATGAACAGCTAAACGTATGCCACAGTACTAATGATAACCGATCAGTCATAGCCACTGGGCCGAAGTCAATAAATGAACAGCTAAACGTATGCCACAGTACTAAGGGTAAGCGGTAGAGGTTCCACATTAATGGTCAATCACAAAGAAGGACCCGGTATCCGATGCATGCAAGACGTGTCATCTCTTTCCACTTTACGTTACATAATACTTCATTTCATTCGTCATAATACGTAAAGCCATAGGAAAGATAATCATACATCATAATAAGGAACATATCATACACATTCATCATCATCATAAAGGGCAACATCATACATACATAATATGCATAAACATGCAACATCATCATCATCATGCCCTACATGTTCTCTAAGGCCATAACCATCCTCTTACATGTTCTTACGGGTTACCTTACGTCCAAACTTACATCTGCACCTTACCCCGAAGGCCAGAAGTCAAACTACACATTCCTTCGAGTACAACAGCCCTATTCGGGCGTATGGACACTCTTCAGTCGCATGGCCTCCATGCGACTGAACATCATGCGACTGGACTCCTGCGGATGAACATCTATGCGAATGAACATCCAATAGTGCGTATGGACCTTGTGCGAATGGGATTACTACGAATGGGCACCTATGCGACTGACCTCATGCGAATGGACTCATGCGAATAAGCATCTATGCGACTGAACCCTCAGTCGTGCAACCCCATGCGACTGGACTCCCAGTCGTGCGACTGAAACCTTAGTCGTGCGATTGAACCCTCAATCGTGCGAATGAATCCCAACATTCCAATGACCTTCAATCGCCCTCATTCGGCCGTATGGCCTTCATTCGGTCGCCTAGCCCTAGCTGATGCAGAATGGAGTTCATCCCGAACCCAATCTGCCATTTTCGACCTCCAAGCTCATCCAAACCCATTCTAAGCCTAAATCAACCCTCCTGGACCTTAGGAATGCATACCATAACACCATACAAGCACACACAAGCCCGAAATCATACAAAAAACGCATCATACACATCACACCCAAATGGGTCAAATACATACACACACAAAAACGGGGTTTGAACATTTTCCAGCCCAAAAATCAGTTGAAAACAAGTAAAAGTGGGGTCCTAGAACTCACACAATCGAGCACAAAGACAAGAGCTTCGATTTGGCTTGCTACTCGACGGATTTGGACACTCGAATCACCCGAAACACCACTTTTCTCCCTTTTCTCCTCTTTCTCTTTTCTCTCTTCTTTGTGAGCTGAAATTTTGGTGTGTGTGGGGAGAGAGGGCTGCCCTCTCCCTACACATACCACCACATCTCCCAACTTTTCTTCGTTGGCGAGTTTGGTCCCTCGACTTTGGACTTTATTTCTTTTCTTTCTTCGCCGGCTTCAAAATAATAAATTTCCGGGTGTTACAACTTGGAGTAGGTCTGGGAAGCTCAAACAGTTGATCTTCATCAGAATTACTTTGAGCACCTGTTCCAGCTGAAACATTCTCACAAGATGGTTTAGAATAGTTTGGAAACAATTCTAAATCAAAGATATGATCAGGGCCATTCCCCCTAACACAAGAAGTGTGCTCATTAACTACAATGTTGGAAGATTACTCAAATTGTTGGTTTTTAATATTATAAACTTTGTATGCTTTAGAATAGGAGGAATATCCAACAAAGATAGCATCATCTGACTTTTCAGCAAATTTTGCCAAATTGTCTTTTGTGTTAAGTATGGTACACCTGCTGCCAAAGGACCTTAGAAAGCCAATGAACGGTGGCCTCTTGTTCCATAACTCATAAGGGGTCTTTCCATGTGGCTTTACTACAAGAACTCTGTTCTGCACATAGCATGCAGTGCTGACTGCCTCTGCCCAGAATGTTAGAGGCAGCTTTGAATCAGCTAACATAGACCGAGCAGCCTCAATAAGTGTCCTATTTCTCCTCTCAGCAACACCATTTTGTTGAGGAGTTCTAGAAGCATTGCATTTTCTGGCAATCCCTTTTGAGTTACAAAATGAGTCAAGAACAAAGTTCTTAAACTCAGTCCCTTGATCACTTCTAATTATTTTAACTTTGTGATCAACTTGATTTTCTATTTTAAGAATAAAAGATTTTAAAGTTTCAGCAGTTTCATCTTTTGTTCTTAAAAAGAATACCCATGTAAATCTAGTAAAATCATCAACTACCACAAGACAATATGATTTCCTTCCAATGCTCATTATACTTGTGGGACCAAATAGATCCATGTGCAATAAGTGTAATGGAGTGGTGATAGAGTTAACAACTTTGGATTTATGAGAAGACCTGTGTTGTTTCCCTTTCAGGCAAGCAACACAGTTATCTTTGCAGAAAAATTCCTTTTTAGGCAAACCATGTACCAAGTTATTTTTAGACAATTTATTCATTGTCTTAAAATTGACATGACACATTCGTTTATGCCATAGTGTTGACTCATCACCATCAGCTTTGGAAAGAAAGCATGATACTTCTCCCATTGGGGAAGCATTGTTCATATCAAGCTTGTACATATCCCCTCTCCTGGGAGATCTAAGAAGCACCAATTCCTGAGGAATTGTCATCCCAGGTTTGAGGATGATGCACTCATGTTCTGTGAAAAGCATTTGATGCTTTTGATCACAGAATTGAGAAACACTTAACAGATTGTGTTCAAGCTGTTTGACAAAATTGACTTTGTCAACTTTTAACTTTCCATTGGATATACTCCCTCTGCCAGAAATATATCCTCCGGCCTCACCTCCAAACTGGACAGGAACTCCATCATTATGTTGAAATTGTTGAAGGAGAGATCTGTTCCCTGTCATGTGCCTGGAGCATCCACTATCTACAATCCAAATGTTGTTATTCTTGTCATATGGATGTCCCTGCACATAAGGTGAGATAATTAGTTTTGATTGGAAACCCAATTCTTGTTGGTCTTGGGTTCTTCCAATGAGAGTGACATGATTGAACCAAAATTTATGCATGGGGGTTCAATAGATGTCTTTGAAGAAGAGGTTTGGGCTACAGCATCTTCCTTGATCTTCCATTCCATCCCTTGGTTGATCATAGAAGATGAGCTTGTTGAAGCTTTTGTAGCTTGGCATTCTTCCGAAGCTTCTTTCTTTTCGGAAGAGACCTTCACCACCTTTTCTTCCGAAGCAGTCTTCTTCTAGGATGGTTTCAAGGGGACTCTTTTAATTTTCTGAGTCTTTGCAGCTTTAACTTCCGAAGCCTTTTTCCTTTCGGAAGAAGAGTTTTCTTCCGAGAGAAGCCTTGCTTCGGAAACAAGCTTTCCCTTTTTCATCACTTGAACCATTTGATATGGTCCAAATGTGAAACCTTCCCTGACTCCTTCTCTTTTAACATTATTTGCATAATGTGTGCTAGCAGGATTGTAGTAACAATCTTTAGCCATGTGGTTTTGCAGACCACACATTATGCATGCAATGTTAACTTTCTAAGAATTAGAGGGTTGCTGTTTCTTGTTCTTTTTCTCCTCATCAGCAACCTTTCCCTTTAACTTCTGATCCTTTGGTAGGATAGGAGTACTGGTACCATACTCTTTTCCTGAATCAGAAGGTCCAACCACCTGGAATCCAGCTGATATGAATACACCCTTTTGCTTTGGGTCTATCTTCAGTTTGGATTCAGCCACCTTCTTGGCAGTTTTTCTGGCTGCTTTAGCCATGCTTCTTCTGGCTTTGGTGGTCAGGGTTTGATCATCATTGGCTGGGGAGGGCACAATTACCTGTTCCTTCCTTGTGATGGTCATGGTCGCCATAGTTGCATCACTCTTTGACTCTTGAGAAGGTGGGTCAAAAGATGGAACCTCTTGCTCTTCAGTAACACACCTTGGTTGTCTTACAGACTCATAAGAGTGTGGTGGAGCAATATCATTGGTTCCCAACCCATCTTTGTTTTGATAATAAAGTTTTGAGTGAGAGGATGATGCAAGAATGGCTTGGAAGTTTTGCTCAGAAATAGCATACTTCCTGGCTTGAGCCTCAGCAGTGACAAGCTGGGTTTGAGCCTCAGTCAATTTGGATATTAAATCCTTGATTTGAGTCTTGTAGTTGGAGTGTTCATATTTTAAGAGGGACACAGTTTTCTCTAACTCCTCAATTTTCTTTTGGTAGTCAGATTCAGCCCTTTTAAAGTCAGATTTTAAAACATTTAAAGACTCAATATCAGATTTAATTTCCATATTGTAGTCCTGATAAAGTTTAACCTTAGCAATGCAAGCAGAGGTACAGAGATGTTCATATACCTTGTTTTCATCTGTTCCTGCCATGAGTGCTTGAGCAGGAGTCACATCTTGAACCATGAAGCTCCAGTCAACTTCTTGAGCCATTGCTGCAGTTTCAGTTGACTTTCCGTTGGGCTTTGGTGTAGAAGGATGTGTGGAGGCCTGTGAGGTTCCCGGGTTGGACTTGGGAGCCTTGCATTCCCTTGCAAAATGGCCAAGTTGGTTACAATTGTAACATTTGGCCTTGCTTTTGTCAAACCCAAACTTGCTGGTGATTGGGTTTTGAGGGAATTGCCTTCCAGTTCTTTTAAAGAACTTCTTCGCTCTGTAGGTTAGAAGAGCCATTTGTTGGACTATGTCCACATACTCTATGTCATCCGGGCTAAAGCACTCTAGATCATCAAATCAGTATTGATAATCATTAGAGTGTCCACTCCCTGAGACAAATGCACAGCCCTCCTGAAAGGAGCTTTGCTGAGCTTGATGAGACCTTGGAGTCTCAGGAAATGTGATGTAAGGCCTAGATGAACAAGATGGCTGCTGGGTGTAGGTCAGGTACTGCTGAGACTGGGAGATGCCTGAGCCTTCAGCAACCATTAAAGCGTTGCTAGCAGGAAGGCTCAAGGGTCTGCTTGCCTGGTGACCCCTCTTGCTTTCCATTTCCAAACGGTATCCATCAAGGATCCCATAGAGTTCAGTCATGGTGAGTGTATTCAAATTCTCTGTTCTCTTGATGGAGACACAGTAGAATGTCCACTCATTGGGTAGAGCACTCATAAACTTTCTAGTGAGGTCTCTAAGTTCATGAGTGATTCCCACAGATTGAAGGGAAGAGATGAGATCCATATACCTGAAATATTACTGGCTAAGAGTCTCTCCAGCAACATAGGTGAAGTTCTCAAATTACTGCTTTAGTGAGTCCTTCTTTGAATCATTCGAGCTTGAGTACATTTGAGCAAGAGCATCAAAGAGTTCTTTGGCAGACTTATAATGCTCAAACCCCACCATGATGGAGTTTGGGATTGCAGTTAAGAACAGTCATAGCATTGATGTCTATGTCAAGCTTCTTCTTGTCTTCATCAGAATAATCTTCAATGGCCTTCTCGATCATTGCACCGTTTCCACCAGCAACTTTTGGCTTATACGGGCCATTAACGATGGATTGCCACATCTTGCTATCCTGGTACCTGATGAAGCCTTCCATTCTTCTGCTCCAATACCTGAAGTTTTCAGGGGCGATGATGGGAGCTTTGGTCATCGTTCCCATCTCAACTTCAGATTTGTTGAGGGCCATTTTGAGTGAGGTATAAGGAGGAGTGAAAAACTGGTTGATTAGGATGGTAAGATCTCACAATCAAGAGCCTAAAAAGCTCTGATACCAATTGCAGGATCGGGTTTTGTCACTTAAACACTGGTGATTCTCTCAAACTCACTTATAATAACACTCAAATGAGATGAAGCAATGCCTTTAACAAGAGTTGATAATAATATAATAAGTAATCAAAGGAACAAGCAGAAATATATTTTCAAGGTACTTGTATATATTACTTCTCAACTCAAGATTACAAGACACTTACAAGCATAAAACAAGAGTTACAATGAGAAACTATATATACTAGATCCTACAGCCGGTTATACTTGATACAGGCTGGAAACCTACGACTAAAGCATATACTACAATGCTATAGTTAAGGTATCTTAGATAAAGTATTATCTAAGATATGGTAGTCATGACATGTCCATGACTTACCTTTTGTCACCAACTAAAGATGGCAACTGTACTTAACATAAAAAGGTAAACAGTAGATTAAAGTATGGTCAACTACATGGCTTTTGAGAAAACGCCATGCAGTATCTCAGAGGTTTGTAGCGGAGTGTCAGACAGGCCATACTTATGTCCACTGGATAATAGAAGTGTCTTACGAAGGTTAACTGGCTTCGGAAGAACAAGTTTTTCCGAAGCCACTTATACTTCGGAAGATGCTTCTATGCTTCCAAGGCTTTGAGGACTTCTTGTACTTTGGAAGTTGACTTCAGATCTTTTTCTTTAAGTCTTGATCTTCGGAAGTAGCTTCTTTGTCTTCGGAAGTTGGAGTTTTCCTTCGGAAGTGCATTATAAAAATAGACTTCGGAAGAGCTCCTTCTTCCTTCGGAAGTTCTATACTTGGCTTCGGAAGTCCTTTGTATGTTGTACTCAAAATCTTCTAAGTGACTTAGTTTTGGTTGCAACAGCCTCTCTAGATCCAACAGAGAGGATTCTCATTCTTAGGGGGAATCCATGTATAGAGAAATTGAAGACGCAATCAGAAAGTGATGATGTGAGCGGGTTTCTGATGATGAATCTACATGCATGCTGATTTGTTTGATATTGTCAGCTATGGATTGGAACCTTCAACCTTTTGCCCAATACACCGTATGAAGACGCTAAGAGAGCACAATGTTTATATATTGGGATATGCTGAATGTGAGGGGGAATTTCTGCAGGGTTAATGTTATCAGGTTAGCCTGTGTGAAGATTGAAGCAATGGAAAACTGTTCATGTCATTATATGGAAAAATCAGTCATATGGGGAATCTTGATGCTGTGATGGTGTTCTGCAAAGTAAACGAAAGCTATTGTGCCTAAATTCATCTTCAGGGATACTGTAGCAACCTGACGGAGCGGCAACGTTGGCTAATATGGTTTTCGTTTGATTCTATTTACAACCAGAGCAAAGATTGACTGAAGATTGTAAGAGGTGTTATCTACTATTCGCAAGCAACGTCCAAGGGGGAATTTGTTGGAGCATATATAGTCATATATAGTGTGTCCGTCGCTTGTTGAATAGTCTAGGCTTAATGTAATACACCTGATATGTTGTAAACACATGAAATTGGGTCATTCGCAGGAGCATATGCGAATGAGACTCAGTCGTGTGACTGAGCCTTACTAATGGGCCAGTCGTGCGACTGAGAGATGCGATTGGGTCATTCGTAAGACTGAACCATAAGTATGGTCCAGTCGTACGACTGAACCATACGCATGGTCCAGTCGTACGATTGAACCATACGCATGGTCCAATCGCATGAATGGGCCCAGTCGCATCCAATATGGGCCGAGGCCTATATATACCAGTTTCAATGTGTAGAGTGTTAAGGGTTTGAGGGAGGGAGTCTGCCCGGGGCCTAGGGTTGCCGGATGAGAGGGGAGGTCATGCTCGATCTCACCTTGCCAAGAGTCTTGATTCTTATGTTGTAACGATCTTGTAATCATTAGGTTTTATCAATGAAACCATTTTATTATAGATCGTGATTATTGTTTGTCTTTTGGTTTTGATTTTGTTTCCTTCTGTCAAGAACATGCTCGGATGTCTATCGATCTAGTGACTTCTCAACCATCACAATCCTTGATCTTAAGAGGCTCACTCTTTGACCCTTTCAGCTTTAGCAGTATCTTCTTATTTTTCTTCTCAAGCTCCTCAATTATCTTCACCGAAGCCAACACCAGCTCATTTTGACTTGTAAGTGCCTGGTGAGCTCGGCCTAAAGCTCTCTCATACTGAGCACTCTTCTCTGTCAGCTGATCGATCTGTTTGCGTTGGGCATTGTTGACCGCTATCAGCTGGTTAATCTGATTTGCTCTCATATGATCCGTAGCTAACACGTTAGCACACCAACCTATTAAGGTTTGCCAGCTGTTCCTCTAACCCAACATTGGGTAGAGTGGAATCATGGGTCATTGGGGCTAGGGTGGATGTCCCGACTTGGTGGGTGGTGGAGTGGTGGATGTGGTGAATATGGGAGGTGGAGTGTGAGTGGGATGTGGTGGAATGGTTGTGGTAGTGGTGGTGGATGGAGTGATAGTGGCTGTGGGAGAAATGGTGGTGGTAGTGGTGGCTGTAGTGGTGGTGGCTGGAGTAGTGGTAGTGGTGGTGGCTGTAGTGGTAGTAGTGGTGGTGGCTGCAGTGGTGGGTGTGACAGTGGTGGTGGTGTCTGACGAAGTGATCAATATACATCTCAGCCTTTTGCTCTTCGTCCTGTAAGGTTGGTCCATCCTTTTTTTCCTGGAGCCCTTTGCCACAGGCGCTCCCCCTTGGCTGCTGGGCTGGTCAGGGGTGTAAGAAGGATCTGTGACATCAGTAGTGTCACCCCTAGACTCAAGCCTGGCGTCCACCAACCGCCCTGATACCTCTTTTAGTGGCCACGACCCGGCTCCCAACCGTCCGTACCAGAGGCTCATCATCTGTCTCCTCTTCTTCCTCTATCAGAAAATCAGGATGAATAGCAGCCTGCTCAGATCCACCTGGAGCCGAAGAAGTAGTAGGTAGAGGTGGTGAAGATATAGAAGAAGTATCAGTGGCCCGTGAAATAGTGGGACCTGTATCTCCCCCACCTTGACCGTAATCATGGTCATCATCATCGTCATCGTCGTCGGATGTGGCAGTCATGATGGGCTCAGTATCTGAATCACTGTCATCGTGATGCCATTTCTTGCGAGCAGGCGCCACGTAATCATCCCTGGCCAAGTGCCCAAACTATCTCCTGACAGGGGGCTTCACCTGCTTCCCCCTGTAAATTTTCATCCCGCCTAAGGTGGTATCATCCATCACCTCAAGAACCATTGCATCATCTCTCTCCTTTGGCGGCAGAGGAAGCTTCTCATCTATGATCATCTGTAAGAAGCATGGATACATACAGAAGCCTTCCTTGCCTTTAACCTCAAGGTTCTCGATCAGATAGGAGAAGATCATGCGAGAGAAACTGAACTAGTGGTTCAGTACCAGTGCAATGTATGCATTTTGGATTTGGTCGGAGAGCTCGTCGAATCCTCCACGACTAGAGGCTATACACTTCAGGATCACATGAGCCAGATACTTGAACTAAGGGCACATGTTGCTCTTGTTCAGTACGTCAGCATTTAAGTCACCATCGTACTTGATCCTCATGAAGCATCCCCGGACAGTCAGGGGATGTAGCTTAGTTGGGTAGGCTCTGTCCTCACCCAGATCTAAGACCCACCTTAGATCAGCCTCAGTGATCTCAATCTCTTAACCAAAAATGGAGCTCTGTATACGGTGTGGCTCAACGGACCTGTCTACCCTAACGCTTTCCCAGAAGGCCTGCTGAATCGATCTGTACAGTGTGCAGGGGACAGAAATAGCCTTGAAGATCCTTGATCTGCGTAGAAAGGCAATGATCCCTGTGAAGTCAGAAGCATTCCTGGACAAAAGATCAACATGAGCACATATGTTGTGCTTAGTGCTCATAGTCCACCTATCAGCCATGTTGCTGCAACACAAGAGTCATATACGTTAGATTTATGCATTACAGAAGACTGTTGAACCTTAAGCTGTTTTAGATCAGTCGGGTTCAATTGTGCGATTGAACCATACGACTGAGTTCAGTCGTGCGATTGAGCATGCGGCTGAGTTTAGTCGTGCGATTGAGCTTACGACTGAACTTAGTCGTGTGTTAAGCCATGCGGTTGAGTCACTCGTGCGACTGAGTCACCGAATGATTCAGTCGTGCAAATGAATATTGGGCCTGGCTCAATCGTGCGACTAAAGTTCATTCAGAGTGTCCATTCGCAGAAGGCTCTGTGCGACACTCCGACCTTGAATCTTGGTCAAAACTTGATGTTAGACGTAGTGTTTAGACTCATTAGGTTTGCAGAGACTCTAAATAGAACTTAATATCCTTTAAGTCAACTTTAATGTCCATTTAAGTGGTCTATTTTTAGGGTTTAATTCATTTCTTGATTTTAGGCAAATTGGTCATTTAGGGTTTGATTTCACCGGTCATTTTGATCGATTTCAGTCCCACAATACTTGTAGATGAACAACAGATCGGTTAGAGACACAATCGGCAAGAAATCAAGCTAGAACGAAATTTGAGCAGAGTGTCTACGTATGAGCGATTTCAGAGAACTTGAAGGGTAGTAAGGGTTACGACTGACTGACCCCTCTATTTATACTGCTTTTAATGTTCAGTCGTGCGACTGGACCCATACGCATGTTCCAGTCGTGCGACTGAGCCCATACTCATGCTTCAGTCGTGCGACTGGCTCATACTCCTTCATCCAGTCATACGAATGGTTCATTCTGGTGATCCATTCGTATGGATGTTCCATACTCATTGTCTAATCGTATGATTGCCCCATACTCATGGTCCAATCGTGAGATTAGCTCATACTTATGGTCCGATCGTGCGATTGGCTCATACTTATGATTCAATCGTGCGATTGGCTCATACTTATGAGTTTGACCTCAGACACTTTCACACACTTAAATTTTTACCTTTTGATATAACATTATTGTTAGAATCTGGTATTTGAACGAAATACCAACAGATTAACGTGTAAACCAAACCAAATAGTGCGGAATCCTATTTGATTGGCGATCCAATCAGTGAGAACGCACGTAGAATCAATAAAGTATTGAATCAAACGTTAAGAATCGATTAGGAATCGATCTACAACATTCTATGAACTTGGAGTATGAACTTGGAGGCTTCTGGACGACTAGGGTACGTCTGGAATCGAAATAGAATGAATGCTTACGTTTTTCCACGAATTGGGTGGTATTTATAGGTTAGTGTTGTTCATTCGGGCGACTGAACCATTAGTATGGTTCAGTCGTGCGATTGAACCATGCGGTTGATCCATCCACACGACTGAGTGTTCAGTCGTGCGACTGAGCCAATCTCATGTTACAATCATACGACTGATCCAGTCTCCTGGTTCAGTCGTGCGACTGAGTCATTCGCATGAAGTTATTCATGCGTATGGTCCATTCGTATGGGGCATTCGCATGAGAACTTCATTTTGTTAAGTTTGAATGTATTCATTAATATAACATTATGTGTATCAATTCAAACAATCACAAACCTATTTAACCAATTCAACATCGACTCATTAATGAAATATTAAACATTATAAATCACAAACAACCAATCTCATTTCATTAATATTCCAAACATTACATCAGTGTAAGACAAACAAGTTCTATTACATTCATATCATGATCTAGGTACATACATGCATCAACAAACTCCCCCTTGGACCTAGATCTATCTAATGTCTTGTTTTCTGCATCACCTTTTCATACTTCTTGTACTTTTCCTCTCTTGTGACTCCTGCGTGAATCTCAAACGCAAAGCAGAGTCTTATGACGTTCTGGAATTGGAGGGCTTGTACTATATCCTGCGTGTCATAGAACAGTGGCCACTTGTATAGAGTGTAGACATCATTAGCTGACAAGTTGGTGAGCCACATTGGGTCAAACACCCTGATGGTATCCATTTGGCCCTCTTTATTTAGAACTATGACCGCTTCTCCGGTTCTCCAATCATAGTACCACCACTTAAAGTGTGGAGTGAAGTCCTGAGGCATCTCCCTTAGAGGGATTCTTGACATCGTGCGCGGAGGACTCCACTTCAGCACTATCTTTGGCTTTCCAGTAATGGCATCAACTTCAGACCTTCTGATGTACCTTGTAGGTTGTTGGGGTCTGAAGTTAACCCACCTGGTGTGGTACTCTCTCTTCAGTGCAGCTTCACACCAGCCTGACATCTTTCTTGGGTCAGCATACAACAGCTTCAGTTTGGCCAGCTGGTTGAGCTCAAAACCTGGTAGAGTCTTTAGATCATGTGGAAATCTAAAGTACTCTATGCCATTCTCCCTCTTAATGGCATAAACGTTTAGATCCTCAAAATGTGCCCACGCTATAATCCTGCCCGACACCTTATGACGTTTCTTCACTCTGTAGAGTTTGGTGTAGACGTTCTGTTTAGGAGCGGCGCGTTGGGCTCTGATTTCCTCAAAACAAGCAGACCATTCAGCCTTTCTAATATCAACATCATCGTTTGAGGCTTGGGCCTTGCCTTCTGTCTTCTCAGACTCCTGCTCCATCTTATCTAACACCTCAAATGTATCACTGACAAGGGATTCACCCAGATTGGGACCACATTTCCCTCGTTGTCAGCATACTGAGGATAGTGCTCTGCTATGACATCTTCTGTCTCTGTTTCATCAACGTCGTTTAGCTCTTCGTCACTGGTAGAGTCACACATTGGAGCATCCTTAACGATCTCATCGGGATTTAGCTTGAACATCTCAGCTAGTTGCTCATTTGAAAGATCGTGAATTATTTCCCCTTCTTCAGGGGTATAACTCATAGATCTCCTGACGATCCCTTGCAGATCAAGAATCATAGTTAATTGAGTCTTGACCTGCTGAAGGGGAGCAACATCAAATTCATCCCTTTGATAGTTTGGATCTGTTTGATTTCAACAGGTAACACATAAACCATTAGTTAATAATCAAGACAGAAATGCATTAATCTTAATATAAACATCAAATACATAAGTTTAAATCCATGATTCAAATACAAAAGTTATCAAATACATAGACATCTAATCATTACTTTTGTCTTGGATCGCTGGGTCATCACTTGGTGAGGCAGAGGATGAAGCTCGTTGGTCTTGATTCTTCTTTGATCTCCTTTCTTGACCTTGAGCAGAGGCAGATGCAGCTGCATCTCCTCCTTCATCATCATCATCCTCATGCCTATCTTCTGTCCTCTCTTCCTCAATCCCTTCATCATCATCAGTCTCTTCATCATCGTCCTCATCCTCATCCTCATCATCATCATCACCATCATCACCATCTCCTTCTTTAATCTTCAGTGGCTTATCTTTAGATCCCTTAAGCTTGAGCATGATGGTCCTCTTAGCATCCTCCAACTCCTCTATCTTCTTAGCTGATGTGACTCTGTGCTCTTGGAGTTGGGTAATCTCGTGGCTCTGAGCAGCCATTTGCTGGGTCTGCTCCTCGATCAGCCGAGCCTGCTGAGAGATCTGGTGTGACTGCGCATCAGTGAGATCTGCCACCTGACGGATCTGCGCAGTCTTCTCTTCATCAGCAGCTAACAGTCGCATCACCGTACGGTTCAGCGCTGAAAGCTGTTCCTCTACCCTAATTGGAGGTAGAGGTGATCCGTATATATGTGAGGGATGTGATGATGGTCCTGCTTGGTGGCTAGTGGTGGTGGTGGTAGCTGTGGTGAAGACGGGGTTAGGTCTAGATGATAGTGGAGGTGATGTAGGTGTGAATGATATGGTGTTGGATGGCATATATGCAGTGGTGGGAGGTGTGGTGGTGGTAGTGGTAGCTGTGGTGGTGGATGGTGTGGCTGTAGAGGTGGTAGTGGTGGTGGCTGAGGCTGTAGTGGTGGTAGCTGAGGTGGTGATGAATGTGAGCCTACGCTTCTTCTTCTTCATATCGTGGGGCTGAGCCATCCTTTTCTTCCTCGATCCAGTCGAGGAGGATGCTCCCCCTAGAACACGGCTCGATGGCTCTGGAGCATAGTTTGGGTCTGCAGCAGTCTCTCCCGAATCCCTGGGGCGTTCACCAACCGCCCGGAGTCCATGTTCTGTGGGAACAACTTTGCTTCCCACAGTCCTGGTCAATGGCTCCTCATCTGACTCTTCTTCCTCCTCACCAGGTATAAAGTCCTGGTGGAACCCAGCCGACTCAGCTATGTCTCCTGTGGGGACAGATACTGGAGGTATAACGTCTGTAGCTGTGCCCCTCGGTGGAATGGGCATGTCATCTCCAGCATCCCCACTGTCATCATCATCTGAATCATGCTCTGGGAGCAATAGCCGCTCATCATCTGAGTCGCTGTCATCATGACGCCACTTGCGTCTACCCGGCGCCACATACCTCTCATTGGCCAGATGGCCGATCAATCTCTTCACCTGGGGCTTTACCTGCTTACCCCGATACACTCTCATACGACCCAGAGTCGTGTCATCCATAATCTCTAAGGCCACAGCATCGTGGCTCTCCTTGGGAAGTGATGGCAGCTTCTCATTGAAGATCAGCTGCAGAAATCTGGGGTACATACAAAAACCCTCCTTCCCCTTGGCCTCCAGATTCTCCACCAGATACGAGAAGATCATGCTCGAGAAGCTGAAGGGGTGGTTCAGCACCAGTGCCACATAGGCATTCTGAATCTGGTCTGACAGATCATCAAACCCACCCCTCCGAGAAGCAATGCACTTCAGAATCACGTGTGCTAAGTACTTATACTGGGGACACAGGTTGCTCTTGTTGAGCACACCTGAGTTGATGTCCCCAGCGTACTTAATCCTCAGAAAGCAACCTCTGACTGTAAGCGGATGTAGTCTGGTGGGGTGATCAGTATCGTCCCCAAAATCAAGTACTCTCTGAATGTCAGCTGCTGTAATCTCAATATCCATACCACGAATGGAGCTCCGTATGCTGTATGGCTCACGTGAACGATCAACGGAGGCATTCTCCCAGAAGACCTGATGTAACGACTTGTAAGGAGTACACGGTGTAGAAATGGCCTTGTGGATCCGAGAACGTCGAAGAAAAGCAATGATCTCTGTAAACTCGGCACCATTCCGAGTCGTATGGTCCAAATGAGCACATATATTGTGCTTAGGGTTGATGGACCATCTATCAGCCATTTACCTAAAACACAAGACACAGAACCATTAGAAAGTCATACATCACAATTCAGTTCTAAGTGTATTGTTTAAATTCATTCTGATTCATTCGTGCGAATGAATCATGCGACTGAGGTCAGTCGGTTGTCCTATCATGCGACTGAGCTCATTCGGGTGAATGAGACATGCGACTGAGTTCAATCTTTGGCTGAGTCTGCGATTGGTTCAGTCGGCCGACTGAGCTCATTCGCATGGTGCATTCGGCCGATTGACCCAATCGCAAGATTCAATCGTGCGATTGGAGTTCATCCGGACGACCAGTCGCTTGTCCCACTGTTCAGTCGCCTGTGGTTCGAATCTTGACCAAATCAAGTAATTTAACGTGGTTTAACGGTTCCTTAGACTCGCCATCTCATCACTAATAACCTATTAGACTTAATTTTAACATGTTGCTTAGTTTCTGTTGGTTATTAGGTCATTTAAAGTCCGGTTCTTGTTTCACTCGAATATCACAAATTAGGGTTCAATTTCTTCTGATTTCGGTAAGATTTCACTGTAATTTACCTGTATAAATGTAAACACAAGTCAGAAGATCAATAAGAGTGTAAGAACAAGGTCTAAAGAAATTTCGGCAGAGTAACGGTACTATGTGCGAAAAAGGAGCGATTGAGGGTGATGAGGAGAATGCGATCGACTATGGCCCTTTAAATACTGAAGCTGAGTTCAATCGGCCGACTGGCCTCATTCGCTCAGTTCATTCGGGCGACTGAAGCTCAGTCGTGCGATTGGCCCAGTCAGTCGCATTCAGTTGGCCGACTGAGGCTCAGTCGGTCGACTGACTCATTCGCACCCTTTCATTCGGTCGAATGGATCAGTCTGATAAGCCATTCGGGTGAATGGTTCAATCTCATGTCCAGTCGTGCGAATGGGACCCATTCGCATGATTGGTCCATACTCATGGTCCAGTCGTGCGAATGGGTTATACTTATGAAATTTTCTGCCATTTTGACCATTAACATTTAAACCCTTTTTAACTGTTAAAATAACATTATGAGCATTTGACCATCTCAGACATGATCATTTTAACTTGAAAACTTTTGATCACCTCAGACGTGATCATTTTAAACAATTTGTCACCTCAGACGTGACCCATTTATCCTTTGAAAACACATGTGGTCATCTCAGACATGACCCTTTTTGGTGAGTTAATCCCATACTGAATTTCATGATGTAGTCCGACAAACAAACAAACTGAAATGACTAAATAACTTAGAAAATTAAACTAAAGTACAAAAATTAAACTTGTTTTTGACTTTTTGTGAGAGATAAATCCTAAGATAGAAATCTACTGGATTTGGTTCCGGAATAGGCAGCTTCTATTTAGTTTGACCACACCTGGACCAATTCAATTTTGGAATCATACAGGCAAGTCAAATCATTTGGGACTTGTTATCAAAACCTTTTGATGCTCAATTCTTGGTTTTCATCCAGAGTCGTTAGCAAATTTAGGAAATCATACTGGTACTATTAGATTCCCACATTGATTTGAACTTTCAAGAATTGCAGCCACGATGATTGTCAGTATATTTGTCCTCTTAAATCCATACACAGACTTTTGACACAGATTGGTGATAGTTTAAATTTTAATTATTTCAACCAACATTTGTGGATCCCACACTTATATGGTAATCAACATTCCTCAGGAGCTTTTGAGCGGTCTACGGGTATTTTGACAAGAAGAGACTATTCTTAGAGCTTTCAAAGAGAAGCCAATCCTCAGGTCAGTGCCATCGCACAGCAGAGAGGCGGCAAACAACAATGAATTCTAGAATATCTAGGTTATGCTTATCCTCAGGTCAGTGCCATCGCACAGCAGAGAGGCACACAACCTATCTTCTTGTTAGAGCATCTTAATTTTCTTTTGCACAGAATGCACCAACAACATAAGTTATTAGCTTGATAGCATTTGCCTTTCATTTTTTTCGTGCTTTGCTCTATTTATGGTCATCCGCACACATTTGTGGCGTTTACATGCTCATTACCCCTTATTGGAATATTGTTGATTGTGTTAACCAGTGACAAGATGGGAGCCCACAGTCAGTTGAACAACTTAGTTTGATCTTGAGATCACCAGTCAGGTCTAATCATCTATTGTGTTGAATCTACCGACATATCATCTGTGGTCTAGCAACCTCTAGGTCTACTTTCGTTGTGTTACCTTAGTAGTTACCAGTTTTTCTATCATCTTTCCTTTTATATTGCTCAGACTACACAGACTTATACTTTGAATTTTGCATCTTTTCTAAATTAAATTTTAAAGTCCCTCTTGATTTGTTCCTGTGTACTATCATTTTCCAAAGAGTTTGAATCGGTATCACAGGTACGGTTTACCTTATATCAGCTAGCCTCTCCTTCTCCCTCGTTTTTTTTAATGTTACTGGCTGACCTATTCTCCCCCTAAAATTCTAAAATCATAATGGATTTAATTATTTTAGGATTTTAATAGACAGCTAAATAACATGAGTTTAAGTAAACCAAAAAATAAAATAAATAAAGAAAATGAAAAAGAAAAAAAATTACTACACTGCATCGGACTACACATGATCATCATCAGGAATAACATCACTTTTCTTTTTAACGCCGTTGACCTCTAACAGATATAGAAAACGTGGTTTGTCAAAAGCTTTTGTATAGAGGTCAGCGCGTTGAAAATCAGTATTAATCTTTACCACATCAATTAAGTTCTTTTCAAAACAGTCTCTTATAAAATGGTATTTAATACCGATGTGTTTGGTCTTTGGATGTTGTACTGGATTTTTAGTTACTGCAATTGCAGCAGAGTTATCAACAAAGATAGGAGTAGAAGAGAAATTTAAACCGTAATCCCGCATTTGCTGTTGAATCCAAATGATTTGTGAACAGCAACTTGCAGCAGCAACGTATTCGGCTTCACAGGTTGACAATGCAACCGAGGTCTGCTTCTTACACTGCCAGGTACTAATCTCCTCCCAAAGAATTGACACCCTGCTGATGTAGACTTGTAGTTCATCTTGCAGCCCCCGTAATCCGAGTCACTATACGCCGTGAGCTCAAAGTCATCATCATGAGGATACCACAACCCAAGTGTGGGTGTACCCTTCAGATAACGAAATATCCTCTTGACCCCGATCAGATGGTTAACCTTAGGCTTAGCCTGATATCTAGAACATAGACATGTAGCATACATGATATCAGGTCTTGAGGCAGTGAGGTACATGAGGGATCCAATCATTCCTCGGTACATTGTGGCATCTACCAGATCTCCATTTTCATCAGGTGCTATATCATGATTTGTAGCAAGTGGAGTCCCAGCTGCAGAAGCATTCTCCATGTCAAACCGACTGAGAATGTCTCCCACATACTTGGTCTGATGTAGAAAGATCCCTTTTGGTGTCTGATCCACCTGTAACCCGAGAAAGAATTTCATCTCCCCCATAGCACTCATCTCAAACTCTTTCTTCATAACTGCTTCAAACTCTTTGCATAATTCTTCGTTCTTTGAACCGAAGATTATGTCATCGACATAGATCTGTACTAGCAGTAGGTCTCCATCTTTTTCTTTGATAAACAGTGTGCAGTCAATGACTCCCCTGCGAAAGCCGTGTTTCACAAGATGAGTCGAGAGTTTCTCATACCAGGCCCTTGGAGCTTGATGAAGCCCGTATAAGGCCTTGTCGAGTTTGTAAACTCTGTCCCGATGATAAGGATCTTCAAATCCCTCGGGTTGACTGACATAAACTGTCTCTCGAATTTCCCCATGAAGGAATGCACTCTTCACATCTAATTGATAGACTTTAATCTTCATATACGATGCATAGGCAAGGAAGATACGGATGGCTTCCATCCTTGCCACGGGTGCAAACACTTCATTGTAATCAATCCCCTCGACTTGGCGAAATCCCTGAACCACCAGTCGAGCCTTGTTCCTGATAATGACCCCTTGGTCATCCTTCTTGCATTTCAAGACCCATTTGGTGCCAATGACCTTAGCACCTTTAGGTCTATCTACCAGAGTCCATACACCTAACTTCTTGAACTGAAGAAGTTCTTCTTGCATGGCACTCACCCACGCGTCATCGTTTAGTGCTTCACTGACGTATTTTGGCTCAAACTGCGAGACAAAACACTGATAAGCACCATTATGAATGTATCCCTTTCCCATAACAGAGGCATAATTAGCTGAGTACAGCTGATTTCTGGTTTGTACTCCTGATCTGACATCTCCAATGACATTGTGTAGGGGATGATAGACATTTAGACGTGATCCTGGAGTGGTGGGAACAGCTACCTCAGAGCCAAGATTTTGAACATTTGGTGCTGCATCTGAGGTGGATGGAGTTTGAGATTCCGAAGTCGAAGGGGCATCATTGTTGGATGCTTGTGGACTTGCAGGAATTGGAACCTGTTCCTCCTGACTGTTCTGGTCATCCTCTTCATCTTCATCTTCTGAGGAGGAGTCACTGTCGTCGACTACTCCCCCTGAGTGATGAGATGATTCTCCCTGTGAGCTCGATGATGTTGAATCAAGAGATGGTGTATTCAAGATGTCATACATCATCCGTGTAGCTAACTCGTCATCAGAAGGAGAGATCGGGATGTTGAAGGACTTGAAGAATCCATCATAGTCGAAAAAGTAGGCGGGTCCTTTGCCAGTAGGTGGTATGGTATATCTCTGAACATCAACATTACACCACACTTCTACTAAACCCGTTGAGTTGTTGTAAACTCTCTTGTTCGGTATGTTGTATCCTAGGAAGATCCCTTCATCAGCCTTCTCGCTGAATTTACCTTCTTGAGTCTTCTTCAGAAGTGTGCACGGCGCGCCAAATGGTTCGAGATACTCCAGATTAGGTTTACGTCGTTGTAGTAGCTCGTAACATGTCTTTCCGTGGCGCTTGACTATAAAAACTCGATTCTATGTATAACATGCATTTGCCACTGCTTCATTCCAGAATTGGATAGGCAGTTTCGAGTCTGCCAGCATTGTCCGTGCTGTCTCTATCAAGCTTCTATTCTTTCTCTCAGCAACACCATTCATCTGAGGCGTGTAGGCAGAAGTGAATTGGTGCACAATTCCCTTTTCCTTGCAGTAAGCCTCCATCCACAGATTCTTGAATTCAGTCCCGTTGTCTGAGCGTACTTGTCTCACCTTCAGCTTGTAGAGAGATTCCAGTGTGGTTACTAACTCCTTGAATGACTCAAATGTTTCTGATTTGGACTTCAGAAACATTACCCAAGAGAATCTTGAGTAGTCATCAGTAACCACAAAACAGTACAAGTCACCTGCAATGCTCTTTGTACTGACTGGACCAAACAGATCCATGTGAAGAAGTTCAAAAGGAAGTTCGATAGAATGAACTTTCTTTTCCTTATGAGACTTCTTCCTCTGTTTGCCTTTCTTGCAAGCTACACAAAAATCCGGAAGTTGAAAATTTTTGACGTTAACTCCTCTCACGAGATCCTTCTGGATCAAGTGATTCATCTTCCGTTGATTAATGTGTCCCATTCTCCTATGCCAGGAGATGGAGTCCTTCTCAGTAGCTTTTGATAGAAAGCACTGAACTTCATGATCCGTTGTAGAAGCCGTTGAGAGATCCAAAACATAAAGGTCTTTATATCTTGAAGCTGTCATCAAAACTTGGTCCTCCGGAATCACGTAGTCTTTCTTTAGGACGTAACACTTCTTGTTGTCGAATATGACTTTAAATCCTTTGTCACATATTTGGGAAACAGAAAGTAAGTTGTTTTGAAGTTGTTGAACGTAGTTCACCTTATCAAACTTAACTTTCTGATTTCCAACCTCTCCCTGAGCTGTGATATAGCCTCCTTTGTTACCAGCAAACGAAACATGCCCTCCTTTTATTTGTTTGACGTTTGATAAAAGAGCCCTGTTTCCTGTCATGTGCCTGGATGCTCCGCTGTCTACAATCCACGTGTTGGTTTCAGCACTGTAGCGAACACCCTGCACATACAATGTAAAACATTAGTTTAGGTTAGGAACCCAAGCCTTTACTGGCTTGGGTTTCCCAGAGGCATCACACATCATGAATTCAACCCATTGACCTTAGAAGGTGAGGGTAGCTCAGGTGCCTTCTTGTCATCATTATCAGACACAGAGGATGACTTTTCTTTCCATAAGCCAGATTTGTGTAAGGCCTGTTTGTGATAAACAGTCGACTGGCTAATGGGTTGAACTTTGGGTTCACTAGTTCTTCTAGGTGGAGTTAAAGAACTCCTCTTAGAGACCTAGGTTTTGAATCCTGAAGTTCAATCTTCTTCCTAGGTGTCTGATAGTAAGGACAAAAGGAAGCAATGTGTCCACACTCTCCACAGTTGTAGCATGACCTGCTATCAACTTTATGATTAAACTTTCGTTGTGGAGATGTGTGTGACACCCTAGTGACATCACTTAGTTTGGGTTTTGACTCTGTTTCTTTTGATGTTTTCTCTTGTTTAACAAAATTAATTGTTTTAACATTTTAACATCTTTTTCTTTTTGGTTAACTGGTTTTTGACATGAGACTTGTGGAAGATTAACATTAGCAGTCCTTTTAGGTTCAGATTTGACTTTGTTTGACCCTGACTTTATATTAACCTTTTCAAATTCTTTTTCCAGTTTAACCAAGGCATTTTACCCTTTGCCTTTGAAGTGGCCTCCTTTTGTTTTGTTCCAGATTCAATTGAAGAACATGAGGAATCTGGATCACTAACAAGAGGAGTAGACACCACATGATCCTTGATGGGATTGTTATTTATTGGTCTACTTTTAGTGTTCATCAAGGTCTCAGATGGTGGTGGAACCACTTTATTACCCAAACCCTCCCCGTTGTTACGTTCTCTCACTAAGTGTTGGACAATATGTGATGAACTTGTCCAACTGTGCAGTTTTTGCTTTAAAGAGTTGACTTCTACTTCTAAAACTGCCTTTTGCTTCTTAGTGTCTTCTAGGGAGTTAAGATAGTACCTAATGTCATTAGCTTGGTTAAATGCAACTACTTCAGTTTCCCTAAGCTGTTTATTCAAAAGGTCTATCTTTTTTTTTGTAACTATGCTCATTTTGTTTTAAAACTCTATTAGCCTCAGTGCACAGTTGCAAATCCTTTACTAAGTTATCATTATGATCTAATAACCTAGCAAATTTCTGATCTATGCTTTCTCTAGATGTTTTACAATCAAAACAAGCAAGATTTTTAAACAGTTGGTCAGTGGTACTTAACTGAGAACATTCTGAAGAATTAGCCATCAACGCAGCATCTGATGTCTCTGGTTCTGGTGATTCTGTCTTTGCTGTGGACGTCCCTTCTTCAGGCTTGTAGCTGACCTCAGTTGCAGTTGTCTCTTCACTATTGGACATCGCTATCTCAACTGCAATATCTCCTTCACTCGCGGAATCATCATCTAAGTCTTCCACGCTTGCAATATTGGATTCCCCTGGAGAGACAAATCGAAAGCTCCAGTCCTGTCCTTCATCATCATGGGCAGTCAAGGCTTTTGGATCCTTGCTTGATGAAGTGAACTGCTAGCTTGCTTGTCTTGACGAGTGAAGGACGAGAATGGGTTCCCGTTCCCAGTCTTCTTTGGCTTCACACATTCTCTTTTGAAGTGCCCCTTTTCTCCACAGTTGAAGCAGGTCACTTTGCTCTTGTCAAAGCCAAATATAGTGTCCTTAGTAGCAACCAAGTTTTGTCCGGTCTTTTTCACAAACTTCTTCGCCCTCCGGACAACACTTGCTAAGGCCCACATAATATCCATCCTCTCTAGCTCAGTCTCGTCTACCTGCTCGTAGTCCTCATCTACCAGATGGCAGTTTCCAATTTTCCCAGCAATAAGTCCATCATAAGAATGAAGCACTGCTGCCAAGAGATCCATGTGCTCTCGAGCTACTTCTACTGTCACGTTTCCGAGGTTCTCAGTCTTCAATCTAGTAGCATTTGCTTCAGATCCAATGTAATGGGTACTAGAAGACCCTGACGTTTCTGATCCTGAAGGAGAAGCTTGTGAGGGACCTGATGAGCTAGACACAAAGGCGGTCTGAAGAGGTGCTCCAGACGTCTTAGCTTGGGGAGTGGCATTGTACAAAGCTGGATTCTGAGTGTATGAGGACTTCTGAGCTCGGTACTTCATTCTAAGTGCTTCTTCTCGTAGCTTTAGAATGAAGTCATTGATATCCAACTTTGCCAACATTTCATTCTATCTCAGATTTGACACAAATGAAGCCCATTTTTCTGGCAATCCGTCTGCAAAATTTGACACTTTTTCTTCCATGGTAGTAGCAACACCATGTGTATGCAGTTCGCTCATCAGATGGTAAAATCTATCAATAACATCATCTAAACTCTCATTTCCCATCGATGAGAAGTTGTCAAATTCTTTCTTCAACTCCTTAGCTTTAATTGCCTTTAGCGAAGCATTCCCGTCATATCTCTTCTCCAGCTCATCCCACAATTTCTTGGCTTGTTTATTCTCCGAGTACTGGTGGAAAATATCTTTAGGAATAGACTGTGTTATCAATGCATAGACTCTCTTTTCTGCATTATACTTAACTTTCTGAGCATCAGTCATTTCTCCTAAAGTAAGCTTCACCCCATCAGCTCCCACCGGCATACTGTAACCTATCCCAATAGCTTCCCACAAATTTGGATCCACTCCATTGAGGTAGATCTCAAAACGTTGTTTTCAGTGGGGAAACTCATCTAACGTTAAGAGCTTTGGGGGTTTATTATGATTCCCCACCTCACTCTCAAGTAACAGTAAGTTTTGGCTCCTTGAGTCCTTCCCGGCTGTAAACGCTGACATCTGATCTTCCATCTCGATTAATTTTAAGTTTCTTAAACAATCTGTCAACTGGTGCGACTGAAGTGATGCGAATGGGCTATCCGTGCGAATAAACTATGCGACTGGTTCAATCGAGCGGCTGAACTGAGCGATTGGTCCAGTCGTGCGAATGAAACTGATGCGTATGAACACTGCGAACGGTAGGCTTAGTCGTACGAATGAAGATGCGAATAGGTCCAATCGTGCGTCTGGAAGATGTGAATGAAGTCCAGTCGTGCGATTGGCTCACTCGTGCGACTGAAGCTGCTTTTTTGCGAAAATTTCTAGGTTAAACGTGTTTTGGCCGTAAAAATCCAAATTTTCACCAACCCTAATTGCCTAATGCCGTAGAAACCAAAACTTGATGAGCAGGGGACGTCCAAGAGAACTTTTGACACAAAAAGATTGCGTTTTTAGTGAAAAACACAAACTTTGTATCAAAATTGATTGAATCACATGTAATCAAGAGCCAAAGCTCTGATACCACTTGTTAGGATCTGGTATTTGAACGAAATACCAACTGATTAACGTGTAAACCAAACCAAATAGTGCGGAATCCTATTTGATTGGCGATCCAATCAGTGAGAACGCACTTAGAATCAATAAAGTATTGAATCAAACGTTAAGAATCGATTAGGAATCGATTTACAGCGTTCTATGAACTTGGAGTATGAACTTGGAGGCTTCTGGACGGCTAGGGTACGTCTGGAATCGAAATAGAATAAATGCTTACGTTTTTCCACGAATAGGGTGGTATTTATAGGTTAGTGTTGTTCATTCGGGCGACTGAACCATTAGTATGGTTCAGTCGTGCGATTGAACCATGCGGTTGATCCATCCGCATGACTGAGTGTTCAGTCGTGCGACTGAGCCAATCTCATGTTACAATCATACGACTGATCCAGTCTGCTGGTTCAGTCGTGCGACTGAGTCATTCGCATGAAGTTATTCATGCGTATGGTCCATTCGTATGGGCCATTCGCATGAGAACTTCATTTTGTTAAGTTTGAATGTATTTATTAATATAACATTATGTGTATCAATTCAAACAACCACAAACCTATTTAACCAATTCAACATCGACTCATTAATGAAATATTAAACATTATAAATCACAAACAACCAATCTCATTTCATTAATATTCCAAACATTACATCGGTGTCAGACAAACAAGATCTATTACATTCATATCATGATCTAGGTACATACATGTATCAACAATTATGCACAATGATCATCTTAGACATGAGCTTTTAACTTGACACACATTTGATCACCTCAGACGTGATCCTTTTAATTTAAAACCATTTGATCACCTCAGACGTGATCCTTTTAATTTAAAAACCTTTGATCACCACAGACGTGATCCTTTTAATTTGAAACTGATTGGTCACCTCAAACGTGACCCCTTTTAGAGAGTGATCCACAGAGTTCATCTAGTTGTATAGTCCGACTTTTACCTAATGGAAAAACTAGAAAAAATAGATAAACAACTTGAAATCAAAGACATAACAAGACATATTTTTGGATTTTTGATTAGAGATGAATTGAAATCTTTTAGAAAACCGTCTAGCAGATTTTTCTTCCTGAGCAGCACAACTTCAAGTTAATTTGATCATTTCTGGAACGATTCATTATGGAATCATATAGGTATATCAGAATCATTTGGGATATTTTAATAAAACATTTTGATGCTAGATTCTTATTTTGAGCGAGAGTCAATAGCAATTTTAGGAAATCATACTAGAGCTATTGATGCACATAATGATTTTGACTATCAAGAATTGCAGCCATGATGATTGTCAGTATATTTGTCCTCTGAAATCCATACACAGATTTTTGACTCACACTAGTGATGAGTTAAGTTATCTTATTTCAACAAGCATTTGTGGATCCCACACTTATATGGTAATTGTAAGGATTCCTATAAGTCTGATGCAGCCAAAACATCCAAAGTCTCTCTGCAAGCATGCACTAAAGAACTGAAGTAGAAATGCTTCGGAAGTTTTACACCATGCACTAGAAATATTCTAAATGTAAAATCTTCCGAAGCCAAGACCAATATCTTTCGAAGCCAAAAGTGAAGTCTTCCGAAGCTTCAAAGACAAAGTCTTCCGAAGCCAAAGAGTGAAGACAGATTTCTTCCGAAGACTTTTAGAGATATGCCTTTATTTGATGTACTTAACCATAAAGGTGGACCACCTTTCCGCTACAACTCTGTAAAGTCACCAACTTACATGAGTTGGTGAAAGGTCCATGCTTTTGGTAACTGTACATTGAGGTCTTGAGTCCATGCTTTCTACTTTATGTACTTTTATCCTTTTTGTAATATATTAGGATATGACCTATGGAATTTCATAGTAACAAGTCAAAAGGCAGATATGCCTTTTGACTCTACAATTGATTTTGTAGTTGTCTAGTCAATTGTATCCAGCTGGCTTTCAAAGTATTGCCGGCTGTAGGATGTAGTATAAGTATTTCATGTTCTTGTATCTTTCCTTCATGCTTTGTAACACTTGTAATAGAACTTGAGAAAGCAATATACTGCATCCTTGAAAACCAATCACTTGTGTTCTCTTGTTCTGTCTCTTACTTATTACTTGTGTTTTTAGTATCATACTTGTGGTTAATCCAGTTTACTGTTTGATAAAGTTTGGTTAATCTCCTCTTTGTGTTGTTGTGTTGTAAGTGACCACCCTTCACCGGTCCTACATTTGGTATCAGAGCATTTCAGGCTCTTGATATAAGATCTCACCATCTTAAGATCCCTCACACACACAAATACTAAACTTTTCAAATGCCAGCCATTTCTAAGACTGATATGGAAACTAGAACCATGAAAAAATACCCACTGATCACTCTTGATGACTTTGATACCTAGTGCCTGAGAATGGAGGGTTTCATCAGGTCTCTAGACTCAAGAATGTGGGAGTCTGTTGAGAATGGACCTTTCATACCTAGCACTCCTTCTGCTATTGGTGCTGGTATGATCCCCAAAGATGTGGCTAACTACTCTGATGAAGATAGGAAGAGAGTAGAGATCGATAGAAAAGCCATGACAGCCCTTCAAACTACCCTTCCAAACTCTGTGTATAGAGGTTTCAAGAAGTGCAAAACGGCTAAACAGCTGTGGGATGCACTGAAACTGATGTATGAAGGTTCTTCTGAAGCCGAGGAGAACAAGAAGGATCTCCTAAAGCAGCAGTTTGAAAACGTCACTTTCAAAACAGGTGAAACTATGACTCAGCAATACTTTAGGTATGGTGAGATAGTGGATACCCTTGTGGATGGAGGAGTTCCTCTTGAGATCCGAGACATTGTAAGGAAGTTCATGTCCTCACTTCCTAGGCAGTGGACACACTATTGTGTGATGATCAAGAGGACTGAAAATATCAAAACTCTTACTCTAACAGAGTTATATGGGATTTTCAGTGGCTACTAGATGGAAATGAACATGCAAGGTTCATCTGGAAACTCTAACAATCAATTGGGTTCAGCCCTGAACGTGGTTGAAAGGGATAGCATAGAACCTCAACATCATCTCATATGCTACCCTGACAATTCACTAAAGGGTCCTTTCATTACCTTTCTAGAGACACCTAGGAAGAACTACACTCAAGGAAGCCCATTCCAAGAGACAAGCTCTTCTCAAGCTTTTGTGTCTTCTGATGAAAGCTGTGGCAACTCTCTTTTCACTCTTGAAGAACTGGACTGTATCCATCCAGATGATCTGGAATACATGGAAATAATCCAGCAGATGGCTCTTCTCACTCACAGAGCCAAGATGTTCTACAAGAGAACTGGAAGGAGGTTTCCAAGCAATGCAACCAGTGGAAAGTTTGGCCTGGACAAAGGCAAAGTCAAGTGTTACAATTGTAACTTGATGGGCCACTTTGCCAGAGAGTGTAACAAATGGTGGCCAAGCACAAACCAGTCCAAACTAAACTGAGAAAGCCCCCCAGAATGAGAAGCCAAAGCAGTAAGCTGCAGTTGATGTTGAAGAAGGAGGCTTTGACTGGATCATTCAGGTGGAAGATGCTTCTCCAAACCAAGCACTAATGGCAGATCATGATGAAGCCAAGGTATTGGAACATCTCTGTACTCCTGAATGCATTGCTAAAGTTAATAGATACAGGTCCTATAACTTGGAGATGAAGTCTGATCTTGAGTCCTTAAACATTTTAAAATCTGATTTTAGAAAGTATGAAAATGATTATAAACTGTAGATAGAGGACTTACAGAAAACCATTTCAGTTCAAAACATGAGTATACAGATTTTAGGACTCAAATCAAAGATCTCATAACCAAGCCGACTGAGTGCCAGGCTGAGCTTGTGATCAGCAAAGCCAGAGCAGAAGAGAGTGTTCTTGAAGAAGAGACCTTCAAGAACATGATATCCTCATCCCTGCACAACAAGGTGTGTTATCAAAATAGGCAGGGACTGGGATCCAATGAGATAGTTCCTCCACACACAATCTTGTCTGTAAGATCTCCTAGGTATGAAACTTGTGAAGATGAGCTTCCTCTCATAGATCCTATGAGTGAAGAGGATGAAGAAGAGATAGTGAAGTAGTCATCTAAGACGACTGAAGAGGATGATTCTAAGAAGGGCCACTATCTTTCTGAGGAGAAGAAGATTACTGTGATGACCAAGTCAATGAGAAAGAAGTTGATGAGGAAGAGCCAAAGAAAAGCAAGGAAAGCTCAAGAGATCAAAACTACTTTTGACTCTAAGCAGAAACAAGTTTTTATCTCTACAGGGTTTGAAGTAGTAAAGACTGAAGACATCAACCAAAACTCTTCAGCTAAGAGTTCAGGTTCTTGTTCAAATCATCTCAGCACCAAGAAGAAGACTGATCTGCTGTGTACCACTGCTGCACAGCCTGGACCATCAAACTCCAAGAACAGTTCCCAGCCCAAAAGGACTGTCTCAGCATCTGCAAAGATGACGGTGGAAAAGGGATGTGACCAAAGACAGTCTCGTTCTCAGAAGAAGACTCTTGTGAAGAAGAAAATGGTGTGTGTCATGTGTGAAAGTACCTCTCACATTGCCAAGGATTGTCCATACTATCCTAAAAGTACTGTCCGTATGACCAAGACAAAGACTTCAAAGAGTTTCAAGAAGATTCAAGCTTCGAAAGGAAAATCTGTTTCCTTCGGAAGCTCTAATTCTAAGAAGAAGGCAAATGGAAAATTACCTTCGGAAGAAAAGTTGGGCTCGGAAGAAAAGAATTCTTTCGAAGCACTAAAACCTGCTGTAGTGACTGTAGAATCTTCTGAAGGTTCAATCATCAAAACTTCTGAAGTCTAAGAAAGACCAAGTGATTGAAAATTCTCCATCAACAACAGCTCAAGATCCTCCTAGCACAACCATAGGATCTACTACTGTTGCATTAACTTCTGTTATACTTAGTGAGCCCAAGACGAATAAGGCTTGGGTTTTCAAAATGTAACTAATCATTTTCTTTATGCAGGAACAGCTCAAGACAAACAAGAATGTCTGGATCATTGATAGTGGCTGTTCCAGGCACATGACAGGCAATAGGTCATTACTCCAGAATTTCGAAAGGATTGATGGAGGACTAGTTGCTTTTGGAGGAGATGAAGGTGGTTACATTTCTGGAAGGGGCAAGGTCACAAATGGTATGCTCAGCATTGAAAAGGTAAACTTTGTCAAGGAGCTTGGGTACAATCTTCTGAGTGTATCCCAATAACATGCTCTTTACTGAGCATGAGTGCATTGTTCTCAAGCCTGGAGTGGTCATTCCTCATGAGCACATCCTGCTTAGAGCCCCCAGAAAATGGAACATGTACAAGATGGACTTGCAAGAAACATCTCCCTCTGGAGAAGTTTTGTTAGGACCTGGTATTTGAACGAAATACCGAATGATTAACGTGTAAACCAAACCAAATAGTGCGGAATCCTATTTGATTGGCGATCCAATCAGTGAGAACGCACGTAGAATCAATAAAGTATTGAATCAAACGTTAAGAATCGATTAGGAATCGATCTACAGCGTTCTATGAACTTGGAGTACGAACTAGGAGGCTTCTGGACGGCTAGGGTACGTCTGTAGTCGAAATAGAATGAATGCTTACGTTTTTCCACGAATTGGGTTGTATTTATAGATTAGTATTGTTCATTCGTGTGACCGAACCATAAGTATGGTTCAGTCGTGCGATTGAACCATGCGGTTGATTCATTCACACGACTGAGTGTTCAGTCGTGCGACTGAGCCAATCTTATGTTACAATCATACGACTGATCCAGTCTCCTTGTTCAGTCGTGTGACTGAGTCATTCGTATGAAGTTATTCATGCGTATGGTCCATTCGCATGGGCCATTCGCATGAGAACTTCATTTTGTTAAGTTTGAATGTATTAATTAATATAACATTATGTGTATCAATTCAAACAACCTATTTAACCAATTCAACATCGACTCATTAATGAAATATGCAACATTATAAATCACAAACAACCAATATCATTTCATTAATCATTCCAAACATTACATCAGAATCAGACAAACAAGATCTATTACATTCATATCATGATCTAGGGACATATATGTATCAACGAACTCCCCCTTGGACCTAGATCTCTCTAATGTCTTGTTTTCTTCATTACATCCTCATACTTCTTGTACTTATCCTCTTTTGTGACTCCTGCATGAATCTTAAATGCAAAACAGAGTCTTATGACGTTCTGGAATTGGAGGGCTTGTACTATATCCTGCGTTGTTGGAGCTGTAAAAGATAGTTTATATTATCAACATAGTGAAAGTCAACAAAAGTCAACGTCACGGTCAAAGTCAACAAAAGTCAAACCCGACACGTTCGAGACGAGGAACCGAGACGAGACGTTGAAGATTTAAATGACTAGGAGTTTTATTTTAATAAATATATTTTGTGTGAACAAAATATATTTGATCTTGATTTTAGTCATTTTTATGCTTAATATGTAATTTTGTATTAATTAGCCTAAGTCTAGGGGGTTAAGTGCAATTAGTGAATATTAGTCTAGACTATAAATAGGTTAATTGTCATTAGTGTTGAAAGAAGTTAAATGACCAATTGATTGAGGGATTTACTTCTAAACAATATTATTAGCAATCAATAGAGATCAAAGGGGTTTTGATTGTGATTATCATATTTTGATCTAATTCTTCATGATTTGATTCAAGTTTGATCATCCTGGATTTACAATTTGGTATCAGAGCCATTTTGGATCGAATTCACTGAAGATTTGAAGATTTTTAGAGAGAAAAGTTGAGGTTTTGGTTGTTTTTGTTCAATATCAAGTTTTCATCAAATTCGGATCAGATTTGAGTGTTATTGATATGGAAATTGATTGAAGTTTGCTTGTTATTGGTTGGGAAAGCTCTGTTAATCATCAGATTTCAAATCCATTGAGATTTGGGCGATTTCAGATTGATTTCGTGTTGAAAAAGTTTTTCAGCTTCGTTCAGCGAAATTACCAGTTCATCCAGCGAAACTACGAGTTCTTCCAGCGAAACTACATCGGTTATCCTCATTGAAGTTGTTTTCTGCTGTCCTGCGAAACTAGTTTCATTGAACGAAAGTTCAACAGTGCTTGTGTGCATATTACAAGCGAAATTGCTGTCGAAAGTATCTTTGAACGAAAGTTCAAGCTTGTTTTGTGCGAAATTGTCGACGAAACTAAGCAGTCTAAAGCATTTGGGTAGCGAAACTGCTGCCGAAATTGCCTGCGAAAGTACTGTCGGCTCAGCGAAACTATATTTTTCTGCGAAACTAGTTCTGCGAAACTATAATTTCGGCGAAACTATCATTTCTTCAGCGAAATTCGAATGTTAAAGATGACTTTTTCCCGGGGCAGCTTGACCCCAGTAGCTAAGATTGTCTAGCGTGACATTTAAAAAGAATATATTTTTCCCGGGGGAGAATTTTTCTAAATTTTTTTGGGAAAAATATTTTTGGGGCGTTTAATTGTTTAAACAAAATAAAAATAAAAATGGCTTTTGCAGAACTGATTAAATCCTTCGAATCTGATGATCTCACAATTGCACAAAGCCGGTTTGATTCTTTTGCAGCAATGAAGAAAGAAAAATTGTCAGATTTGATTGATCGATTCTTAAAGGTGGCAAATAATCTAAAGAAGCATGTTCCTGATCTCAGTAATCATGAACAGATTCAAAAGCTTCTAGACTCTCTTCCGTCTGCATGGAATCATCAAGTTAAAATGCTGAAGCAAGAAAGAGGTTATGTCGACACAAAACTTATGGATATAATCAACAAGCTAAAATCTCTCGAGTTGGATATCCAAAGAAACAAATTTCAGCAAGCCGTGTTCCCACATCAAACCCACGCGCTTAATACTGATCTTGTGTCTTCTGTAACAAGCATACTTGATTACAAAACAGAGATGATTGAAAAGTTGAAGTTATTAAGAACTGATTCAGATTTAAACTCTAAATTCAGAGAAACTGTTGAAGAGAATCGTGAAGCTTTAAGAGTCGACAATGACAGTAAACCAGAGTCTATGAGAACCGATGATGATAAGGCTGGAAAAGCTGATAAAAGAGAGAAAGAGTCTGAGGTTGACAAGATGCTGAAGGTCAAAGAAGAGGAACAACAAGAAATCACATGGGCTTGCAACTGTGAAAAGAGCTTAGCTGCAGAACGAACTATCATGGGTCTTCCTTATGAGACTGTTCAGGATATGTGTTCTTCGTCATGCAAAATCCGGTTTTTTGGGATTTATAAGGCAAACAGATTGTTATTGGAAAATGAAAAAGAATTAAAAACAATCAATCAAGAATTAAAGAAAAATGAAATTGCTTTTTCAAGAAAACTTAATGAAGCATTGGCTGAAAATGATCTTTTAAGAAGAACCATTTTGGAGCGTAAAGTTGAAATTAATATTTTGAAAGAAAGGGCTGTTTTAGCTCAATTTGAAACAACTCAGCTTCAAACAAAGCTTGATAAATGGACCCTTTCACACATGAAAAAGGATGAGCTTATTGCTAAACAACAAGGAGTGCGGGTAAAACATGGGATTGGATATAAATCTGATGGTGAAACTGTATTTAATTCAGTTCCACCTCCTTCTACTTTATGTTATTCACCAATTCCCAGACCTCATTCAACAAATGATTTAATTGAAGCTGTAGAAACTAATCGTTTAAATGCGGGTCTAAGCAGTGTTAATCTTAAAGAGGTTAGAGATGTGCAGGATTCTCCTGTAGGTTTGGGATTCCTCAAGCAAGGGTCTGATAAGAAGATTAATGACGATTCCACTTCTGATGCTCAAACACCAATATCAGTTTCTTCTCCAACCTTCTTCAACAAATTCAAAACAGATAATATTCCTTCGTTTGTTCCTGTCAAGTTTGTTAAAGAAGGAACGGTTGTCGAATCATCAAGCAATCAGAATCCTATAAGAGAAGCTGACACAATAGGAGATGTCAATCAAGATCTGTTGGAGAAAGATCTGTGTATACGTGACTGGACAAGCTCAGATGATGAATCAATCACAGAGGTGCGTGTTGGTTCCTCACAGATCAAGATGTCTCCTAACATTGTCAACTCACAAAAGCTTCCAAACGCTGAATCAAGACCAATACGGATCTCTTCTCTAATTGCAAAGCAACCCAATCAACCAGTGAAGATCTCATTCACTGTTCAGGAAAGGAAACTTCAGAACAAGCAAGGATCTCCAACAACCTCAATGCAATCTCCAATTTCAAATGCTTCACACGGGTCAGTCAAGCATCAAAAGCCATTCAAGGCTTGTTTTGAGTGTGAAAAAAAGGTCATGTGGTAAAGAAGTGCCCTCAAAGACTTGCTCCGAATGGTAAAGGCAAAATGAATTGCTTCTTCGAATGTAAGTCTACAAAGAATATTCCAGACGGTAAAGGCAACACGGGTTGCTTCTCTGGATCAAGAGGTAAAAAGTACACATCTTTGAATGGTTGGATGAAAAACCCTCCATCCAAACCTTTTCATGTGAAGCCGGTTTTATATGATACAAAGATGAAAATGACCAAAGGTTCAAAACCAAATTCTTTTCCTTCCGGTCTTAAACAGAAATTGATTTCCAAATTTAATTCATTCAAATCCAAATTAATTGAAACGAAACAAATTTGGCAAATTAAAAAGAAGGATACAGCAACCCCCGATTGTTTAAACGGTTGTGTGCCGAAGCAGGTTTCTTATATTGATGAAAAATGAACTTCCAGGACTTTGATGGCCTGGGTTCCCCTTTCTAACTAATCTGTTTATGAGTGCAGGAACAATTCAGGAGGACTGTTAGTAATCCGGTTTACTGACAGGGATTGTTCCTAATTCAAATTTGAGGCGGAACAAACAGGTTAAGGTCATGGTATTATATCCACAATCTGGATTTTTATCTGCATTATCACAGTTCTCACTTCACAATCACTGTATATTTCTTGAGCATTCATTTCTTATCATCATATCAGTGTAGTTTGGAAGACCTTCTTTTATAAATTTTTATTTTTATACAGTTTTATAAAAAATTAAAAAAAAATTAAAAAATATAAAAAATATAAAAAAAAAATAATAATAAATAAAAAAAAAGGAGGAAAAGTTTGCAAAAATAAAAATTTAGGGGGAGAGTATAAGAAAATAAAAATGAAAAGAGAACTGGGAACTTGATTCGAGATGACTGAGAAATGATTGTATATCATCTTGAAATGCTTGTTTTTGCATTACTTGCGTTTATAAATTGAGAAATGATAGTAACTGATGCTGTTATCTGATTTACATCTTATTTTTTATTGTAAATAATAAAAAAATAAACAAATTCTTTAATGATATGCTTGGTAGACTCAGCCTGAAGAATAAAGTAGACAGCAGTATGATGATTTAAATTAAAATATATGCTTAAGAATGTCTGGATTTACGCAATCATTTTGGCCTGCACGAAAACTGAGTCCCGACAAAAATTGGATTGAGAATTGATTTTTCACCCATCATGATACAAATCATATATGTCATATCTTTGAGCCATTTCTGGTGTATTTATGTGTCTTGTGTTTGTGCTAATCTCCTTTGCTGTACGGAAGTACTGACCTGGAGTGATGATCTCCTCTGCTGTACGATAGTACTGACCTGGAGCTCTCATCGGCACATGATTAAATGGTCATCTCCTTTGTTATACGTGAGTATAGACCTGGAGCTCTCACCATTTGGTCTGAGTAGTGTCAAATCATCTAATTCATCACAGAATGCAATATTCTGTTGATATTCACTTGCACACTAATGCACACGCCTTGCTCTATAAAGATCGTAACAAAATTCAAGAAATCCTGAGGTTGGGTGAGGGTTTTTGCCAAATGATTGTGGGGTCCTAGCATTCTAAAGTATTTAATTGAACCTTAACGAATCATCTGTTGCTTGTTGAAAAAGATAAGGCATGAGTTTAAGTGGACAAACATATCAGCAATCGTTATTGATCTGTTTGAAAATTTCAAAATCATTTAAAGACTGTGATTAGATTCAGTTATCAGTGTGATCTCATTGCTTGTCGATGATTAAATTCATCTTTGTGCTAAAGTATTTCTTGAGGATATGATCTCATGATCGATTCAGTTCTCGGTTTTTGATTGTTAAAAAAAAACAAAAAAAAATAATAGATAAAAAAAAATGTTATAATAAATGTATATAATATAAAAAATATATAATAAAATTTCTTTTCAAATTGTTTCTTAGGTCTTCCATATTATGCTGTTACAATTTTATCATTTTCATGCATTTCACAGAAATTGCGTAGAACCGAACATGGGTTCGCTTGTTTTCAAACACAAATAAACACGGGTTTATTTTGTTAAAATGAAATGATCTAATTAGAAATGTCGAGATTGTGTTTGTGAATTTGTTTCAGATTTTTGCTTTAAGTGATGGCCGATCATCAGTTGAGCAGTGTACCTGATCAGAGAACCTGTTCCTCAAGTTTGCAGAAGATAACGACCTAGGAATCCTCCTCCTACATCTTCTGAAGGACTCAAGATTAGAGATTTGGGAAACCTGTTCCAATATCCTTGTAAAGCATGCACTCGAATAGGGGGAGCATGTAAATAGGGGGAGCTTATGAGATGAAAAATCTTTCTCATCTGATTCAGAAAGATTCAAATTGAAGATCTTTCTAGTGTTGACTTCTCGATGCTGATTTCGTTTGAAGACGTTGATAATGATTGACTAAGGGGGAGTATTGTTGGAGCTGTAAAAGATAGTCTATATTATCAACATAGTGAAAGTCAACAAAAGTCAACGTCACGGTCAAAGTCAACAAAAGTCAAACCCGACACGTTCGAAACGAAGAACCGAGACGAGACGTTGAAGATTTAAATGACTAGGAGTTTTATTGTAATAAATATATTTTGTGTGAACAAAATATATTTGATCTTGATTTTAGTCATTTTTATGCTTAATATGTAATTTTGTATTAATTAGCCTAAGTCTAGGGGGTTAAGTGCAATTAGTGAATATTAGTCTAGACTATAAATAGGTTAATTGTCATTAGTATTGAAAGAAGTTAAATGACCAATTGATTGAGGGATTTACTTCTAAACAATATTATTAGCAATCAATAGAGATCAAAGGGGTTTTGATTGTGATTATCATATTTTGATCTAATTCTTCATGATTTGATTCAAGTTTGATCATCCTGGATTTACATGCGTATCATAGAACAGTGGCCACTTGTATAGAGTGTAGACATCATTAGCTGACAAGTTGGTAAGCCACATTGGGTCAAATACCCTGATAGTATCCATTTGGCCCTCTTTGTTTACGACTATGACCGCTTCTCCTGTCCTCCAATCGTAGTACCACCACTTAAAGTGTGGAGTGAAGTCCTGTGGCATTTCCCTTAGAGGGATTCTTGACATCGTGCGTGGAGGACTCCACTTCAGCACTATCTTTGGCTTTCCAGTAATGCATCAACTTCAGACCTTTTGATGTACCTTGTAGGCTGTTGGGGTCTGAAGTTAACCCACCTGGTGTGGTACTCCTTCCTTAGGGCAGCCTCAAACCAGCCTGACATCTTTCTTGGGTCAGCATACAACAGCTTAAGTTTGGCCAGCTGGTTGAGCTCAAAACCTGGTAGAGTCTTTAGATCATGTGGAAATCTAAAGTACTCTATGCCCTTCTCCCTCTTAACTGCATAGACGTTTAGGTCCTCAAAATATGCCCATGCTATAATCCTGCCCGACACCTTATGATGTTTCTTAACTCTGTAGAGTTTGGTGTAGGCGTCATGTTTAGGTGCAGCGCGTTGGGCTCTAACTTCTTCAAAACAAGCAGCCCATTCAGCCTTTCGAATGTCAACATCATCGTTTGAGTCTTGGGCCGTTCCCTCTGTCTTCTCTGACTCCTGCTCCATCTTATCTAGCACCTCAAAAGTATCGCTAACAAGGGATTCACCCAGATTGGGGACCACATTTCCCTCGTTGTCAGCATACTGAGGGTAGTGCTCTGCAGTGACATCTTCGATCTCTATTTCATCAACGTCGTTGAGCTCTTCGTCACTTGTCGAGTCACATGTTGGAGCATCCTTTACAATCTCATCGGGATTTAGCTTGAAGATCTCGGCTAGTTTCTCATTTGATAGATCGTGAATTATTTTCCCTTCTTCAAGGGTATAACTCACCGACCTCCTTATGATCCCTTGCAGATCAAGAATCATAGTTAACTGAGTCTTGATCTGCTGAAGGGGAGCAACATCGAACTCATCCCTCTGATAGTTTGGATCTGTTTGATTTAAACATGCAACACATCAACCATTAGTTAATAATCAAAACAGAAATACATTAATCTTAATATAAACATCAAATACATAAGTTTAAATACATGATTCAATACAAAAGTAATAAAATACATAGACATCTAATCATTACTTTTCTCTTGGATCACTGGATCATCGCTTGGTGGAGCAGAGGAGGAAGCTTGTTGGTCTTGTTTCTTCTTGGATCTCCTTTCCTGACCTTGAGCAGAGGCAGATGCAGCCGCATCTCCTCCTTCTTCATCATCATCCTCATTCTTCTCCTCTGTCCTCTCTTCCTCAATCCCCTCATCATCCTCAGTCTTATCATCATCATCCTCATCATCATGCTCATCATCATCACCATCATCTCCGTCTCCCTCTTTAATCTTTAGTGGCTCGTCTTCAGATCCCTTAAGCTTTAGCATGATGGTCTTCTTAGCCTCCTCTAACTCCTCTATCTTCTTGGCAGATGTGACACTGTGCTCTTGGAGTTGGGCGATCTCGTGGCTCTGAGCAGCCATTTGTTGGGCCTACTCCTCAATCAACCGAGCCTGCTTCGAGATCTGCTGAGACTGCGCCGCAGTAAGATCTGTCAGATGACGGATCTGCGCTGTCTTCTCCTCATCAGCAGCTAATAAACGCATCACCATCCGGTTCAGCACAGTAAGCTGTTCCTCTACCCCAATTGGAGGTAGAGGTGATCCGTATATATCTGAGGGATGTGAAGAGGGTCCTGCTTGGTGGCTAGTGGTGGTGGTGGTGGCTGTGGTGAAGATGGGGTTTGGTCAGGATGATAGTGGAGGTGATGTAGGAGTGAAAGATATGGTGGTGGTTGGCATATGTACACTGGTGGGAGGTGTGGTGGTGGTAGTGGTAGCTGTGGTGGTGGATGGTGTGGCTGTCAGGGTGGTAGAGGTGGTGGTAGCTGTGGTGGCTGTGGTGGTGACGAAGGTGAGTCTTCTCTTCTTCTTCTTCTGGCCGTGGGGCTGAGCCATCCTTTTCTTCCTTGTTCCAGTCGAGGTGGATGCTCCCCCTAGAACACGGCTAGAAGGCTCAGGGGCATAGCTAGGATCTGTAGCTGTCTCTCCCGAATCCCTGGGGCGTTCACCAACCGCCCTGAGTCCATGCTCTGTGGGAACCACCTTGCTTCCCACAGTCCTCGTCAAGGGCTCCTCATCAGACTCGTCTTCTTCCTCACCAGGAATAAAGTCCTGATGGAAACCAGTAGACTCAGCTATGTCACCTGTGGGGGCAGATACTGGAGGTATAACATCTGAAGTTGTGCCCCTCGATGGAATAGGCATATCATCTCCAGCATCCCCACTGTCATCATCATCCGAGTCATGAGTGGGTAGAGCAATCTGCTCCACATCAGAATCACTATCGCCGTGGCGCCACTTCCTCCTGGCTGGCACCACATAGTCCTCCCGGGCCAGATGCCCAAACAATCTCCTGACAGGGGGTTTCACCTGCTTCCCCCTGTATACCTTCATCCTCCCCAAGGTAGTATCATCCATCGCCTCGAGGACTACCACATCATCCTTCTCCTTTGGCAGGGAAGGGAGCTTCTGGTCGATAATCAGCTGCATAAACCTCGGGTACAAACAGAAGCCCTCCTTCCCTTTCCCCACGATGTTCTCCACCAGGTAGGTGAAGATCATCTTGGAGAAGCTGAACGGGTGGTTCAGCACCAACGCAACATACGCGTTCTGGATCTGGTCGGAAAGCTCATCAAAACCTCCCTTCCTGGAAGCTATACACTTAAGCAGCACGTGCGCAAGATACTTAAACTGGGGACAGAGGTTGCTCTTGTTGAGCACCCCAGCATTGATGTCCCCAGAGTACTTGGCTCTAAGAAAGCATCCTCTGACAGTGAGGGGGTGTAATCTAGTCGGACAATCAGCGTCGTCCCCCAACTGTAACACTATCCTTAGGTCCTCCTCTGTAACAGCTATAGCCTCTCCAAAGATGGTACTTCTGATGCAGTGAGGCTCAGAGGATCTATCAACTGTAGCACCTTCCCAGAAGGCCTGCTGAATGGACCGATAAGGAGTGCAGGGAGTAGATATGGCATGTGCAATCCTCGACCTCTGTAGAAAGGTGATAATGCCCGAGAAATCAGCAGCATTTCTGGATGTCAGATCCAGATGAGCACATATATTGTGCTTCGTGCTCATAGTCCATCGACTCGCCATCTGTTACACAAACATAGTAAACATTAGTACCATTGGCTAAGAAAGTCATGAAACACTTGGACTTGAAGAAAAATCTTTCTGTCATGCGATTGAGGTTGTGCGACTGAGATCAGTCGTGCGACTGAACAGTGCGACTGGGGTTCAGTCGTGCGAATGACCCCATACGTACGACTGAGTGTGCGACTGAGTTCATGCGTATGTAACCTCATGCGGTTACACCAGTCGTGCGACTGAACTCATACGCATGGTTCAGTCGTGCGGTTAAGCAGTTCGCACCCTTTCAGTCGTGCGACTGAAGTTCATCAACCTGTCCATTCGCATGATGTACTGACTGTTCAATTCAAATTCACTTTTTCACCAATTTTGAGTTTTAGACTTCGTGTTCTGGTTCATTAGACTCGCAATCCATTTGTATAACACCTAACATCTTTAATTTCATTTGTTTGAGTCGTTTAGTTAGGTTATTAAGCCACTTAAGTCTCGGTTGTTTAAACGCGTCTGATTTTCCAGATTTGGTGTCAAATTGAAAGTTATTTGAGTGTCTCTTCACCGCAAATTACCTGTAAAGTCGATGTAAATGGTCAGTAAGTAAGAAACAGGGGTTTATAGAGATCAAATGAAATTTGGGAAGAGTGGCTTTAGTTCGTGCGATTTAGGGTTAATTTGAGAGTGGTGAGTCTCTGCGACTGACTCTCCCTCTATTTATACTAACCCTAAATTCAATCGTGCGACTGGGCTCATACGCACCTTTCAGTCGTGCGAGTGGGCCTCAGTCGTGCGATTGATTCAGTCGCCCTTCTTCAGTCGTCCGACTGGATCTCAGTCGTGCGACTGACTCGTTCGTTCGCTCTTAGATATCCGACTGGGCGAATCGTATGGGCTATTTGGTTGGATGGTCCATACTCATGGTCCATTCGTACGAATGGCCCCATTCGTATGATAAGTCCATACGAATGGTCCATTCGTGCGAATGGGTCATACTTATGAAATTTTCTGCCATTTTAACATTTAACATTTAAACCCTTTTTAACTGTTGAAATTAACATTATGAGCATTTGATCATCTCAGACATGATCATTTTAACTTGAAAACTTTTGATCACCTCAGACGTGATCCTTTTAAACAATTTAGTCACCTCAGACCTGACCCTTTTAAACTTTGAAAACACATGTGGTCATCTCAGACATGACCCTTTTAGTGAGTTGATCCCATACTGATTTTCATGATGTAGTCCGACAAACAAACAAACTAAAATGACTAAATAAATTAGAAAATTAAACTAAAGTACAAAAATTAAACTTGTTTTTGGCTTTTGTGAGAGATAAATCCTAAGATAGAAATCTACTGGATTTGGTTCCGGAATAGGCAGCTTCAACTTAGTGACCACACCTGGACCAATTCAATTTTGGAATCATACAGGCAAGTCAAATCATTTGGGACTTGTTATCAAAACCTTTTGATGCTCAATTCTTGGTTTTCATCCAGAGTCGTTAGCAAATTTAGGAAATCATACTGGTACTATTAGATTCCCACATTGATTTGAACTTTCAAGAATTGCAGCCACAATGATTGTCAGTATATTTGTCCTCTTAAATCCATACACAGACTTTAGACACAAACTGGTGATAGTTTTAGGTTTAATTATTTCAACTAACATTTGTGGATCCCACACTTATATGGTAATCAACATTCCTCAGGAGCTTTTGAGCGGTCTACGGGTATTTTTACAAGAAGAGACTATTCTTAGAGCTTTCAAAGAGAAGCCAATCCTCAGGTCAGTGCCATCGCACAGCAGAGAGGCGGCAAACAACAATGAATTCTAGAATATCTAGGTTATGCTTATCCTCAGGTCAGTGCCATCGCACAGCAGAGAGGCACACAACCTATCTTCTTGTTAGAGCAGCTTAATTTTCTTTTGCACAGAATGCACCAACAACATAAGTCATTAGCTTGATAGCATTTGTCTTTCATTTTTTTCGTGCTTTGCTCTATTTATGGTCATCCGCACACATTTGTGGCGTTTACATGCTCATTACCCCTTATTGGAATATTGTTGATTGTGTTAACCAGTGACAAGATGGCAGCCCACAGTCAGTTGAACAACTTAGTTTGATCTTGAGATCACCAGTCAGGTCTAATCATCTATTGTGTTGAATCTACCGACATATCATTTGTGGTCTAGCAACCTCTAGGTCTACTTTCTTTGTGTTACCTTAGTAGTTACCAGTTTTTCTATCATATTCCCTTTTATATTGCTTAGACTACACAGACTTATACTTTGAATTTTGCATCTTTTCTAAATTAAAATTTTAAAGTCCCTTTTGATTTGTTCCTGTGTACTATCATTTTCCAAAAGGTTTGAATCGGTATCACAGATACGATCTCCCTTATATCAGCTATCCACTCCTTCTCCCTCAAATTTTTTTTTATGTTACTAGCTGACTTATTCTCCCCCTAAAATACTAAAATCATAACTGGTTTAATTATTTTAGGATTTTAATAAACAGCTAAATAACATGAGTTTAATTTAAACAGAAAATAAATTAAATAAAGAACATAAAATTAAATAAAAAAGAAAAATTAACTAAACTGCATCGGACTACACATGATCATCATCAGGGATAACATCACTTTTCTTTTTAACGCCGTTGACCTCTAACAGATATTGAAAACGTGGTTTATCAAAGGCTTTTGTATAGAGGTCAGCGCGTTGAAAATCAGTATTAATTTTTACCACTTCAATTAAGTTCTTTTCAGAACCATCTCTTATAAATCGGTATTTAATACCGCTGTGTTTGGTCTTTGGATGTTGTACCGAATTTTTAGTTACTGCAATTGCAGCAGAGTTATCAACAAAGATAAGAGTAGAAGAAAACTTTAAACCGTAATCCCGCATTTGCTGTTGAATCCAGATGATTTGTGAACAGCAACTTGCAGCAGCAACGTATTCGGCTTCACAGGTTGACAATGCAACCGAGGTCTGCTTCTTACACTGCCAGGTAACTAATCTCCTCCCAAAAATTGACACCCTGCTGATGTAGACTTGTAGTTCATCTTGCAGCCCCCGTAATCCGAGTCACTATACGCCGTGAGCTCAAAGTCATCATCATGAGGATACCACAACCAAGTGTGGGTGTACCCTTCAGATAACGAAATATCCTCTTGACCCCGATCAGATGGTTAACCTTAGGCTTAGCCTGATATCTAGAACATAGACATGTAGCATACATGATATCAGGTCTTGAGGCAGTGAGGTACATGAGGGATCCAATCATTCCTCGGTACATTGTGGCATCTACCAGATCTCCATTTTCGTCAGGTGCTATATCATGATTAGTAGCAAGTGGAGTCCCAGCAGCAGAAGCATTCTCCATGTCAAACCGACTGAGAATGTCTCCCACATACTTGGTCTGATGTAGAAAGATCCCATTTGGTGTCTGATCCACCTGTAACCCGAGAAAGAATTTCATCTCCCCCATAGCACTCATCTCAAACTCTTTCTTCATAACTGCTTCAAACTCTTTGCATAATTCTTCGTTCTTTGAACCGAAGATTATGTCATCGACATAGATCTGTACGAGCAGTAGGTCTCCATCTTTTTCTTTGATGAACAGCGTGCAGTCAATGACTCCCCTGCGAAAGCCGTGTTTCACAAGATGAGTCGAGAGTTTCTCATACCAGGCCCTTGGAGCTTGATGAAGCCCGTATAAGGCCTTGTCGAGTTTGTAAACTCTGTCCCGATGATAAGGATCTTCAAATCCCTCGGGTTGACTGACATAGACTGTCTCTCTTATTTCCCCATGAAGGAATGCACTCTTCACATCTAATTGATAGACTTTAATCTTCATGTACGATGCATAGGCAAGGAAGATACGGATGGCTTCCATCCTTGCCACGGGTGCAAACACTTCATTGTAGTCAATCCCCTCGACTTGGCGAAATCCCTGAACCACCAGTCGAGCCTTGTTCCTGATAATGACCCCTTGGTCATCCTTCTTGCATTTCAAGACCCATTTGGTGCCAATGACCTTAGCACCTTTAGGTCTATCTACCAGAGTCCATACACCTAACTTCTTGAACTAATGAAGTTCTTCTTGCATGGCACTCACCCACGCCTCATCGTTTAGTGCATCACTGACGTATTTTGGCTCAAACTACGTGACAAAACACCGATAAGCACCATCATGAATGTATCCCTTTTCCATAACAGAGGCATAATCAGCTGAGTATAGCTGATTTCGGGTTTGTACTCCTGATCTGACATCCCCAATGACATTGTCTAGGGGATGATAGACGTTTAGACGTGATCCTGGAGTAGTAGGAACAGCTACCTCAGAGCCAAGATTATGAACATTTGGTTCTGCATCTGAGGTAGATGGAGTTTGAGGTTCCGAAGTCGAAGGAGCATCACTATTTGATGCTTGTGGACTTTCAGGGATTGGAACCTTTCCTCCTGACTGTTCTGATCATCTTCTTCAGCTTCATCTTCTGAGGAGGAGTCACTGTCGTCGACTACTCCCCCTGACTGAGTAGATGATTCTCCCTGTGAGCTCGATGATGTTGAATCAAGAGATGGTGTATTCAAGATGTCATACATCATCCGTGTAGCTAACTCGTCATCAGAAGGAGAGATAGGGATGTTGAAGGACTTGAAAAATCCATCATAGTCGAAAAAGTAGGCGGGTCCTTTGCCAGTAGGTGGTGTGGTATATCTCTGAACATCAACATTACACCACACTTCTACTAGACCCGTTGAGTTGTTGTAAACTCTCTTGTTCGGTATGTTGTATCCTAGGAAGATTCCTTCATCAGCCTTCTCGCTGAATTTACCTTCTTGAGTCTTCTTCAGAAGTGTGCACGGCGCGCCAAATGGTTCGAGATACTCCAGATTCGGTTTACGTCGTTGTAGTAGCTCGTAACATGTCTTTCCGTGGCGCTTGACTATCAGAACTCGATTCAATGTATAACATGCATTTGCCACTGCCTCATTCCAGAATTGGATAGGCAGTTTGAGTCTGCCAGCATTGTCCGTGCTGTCTCTATCAAGCTTCTGTTCTTTCTCTCAGCAACACCATTCATCTGAGGCGTGTAGGCAGAAGTGAATTGATGCACAATTTCCTTTTCCTTGCAGTAAGCCTCCATCCACTGATTCTTGAATTCAGTCCCGTTGTCTGAGCGTACTTGTCTCACCTTCAGCTTGTAGAGAGATTCCAGTGTGGTTACTAACTCCTTGAATGACTCAAATGTTTCTGATTTGGACTTCAGAAACATTACCCAAGAGAACCTTGAGTAGTCATCAGTAACCACAAAACAATACAAGTCGCCTGCAATGCTCTTTGTACTGACTGGACCAAACAGATCCATGTGAAGAAGTTCAAGAGGAAGTTCTATTGAATGAACTTTCTTTTCCTTATGAGACTTCTTCGTCTGTTTGCCTTTCTTGCAAGCTACACAAAAATCAGGAAGTTGGAAATTCTTGACGTTGACTCCTCTCACAAGATCCTTCTGAATCAAGTGATTCATCTTCCGTTGATTAATGTGTCCCATTCTCCTATGCCAGGAGATGGAGTCCTTCTCAGTGGCTTTTGAAAGAAAGCACTGAACTTCATGATCCGTTGTAGAAGCAGTTGAGAGATCCAAAACATAAAGGTCTTTATATCTTGAAGCTGTCATCAGAACTTGGTCCTCCGGAATCACGTAGTCTTTCTTTAGGACGTAACACTTCTTGTTGTCGAATATGACTTTAAATCCTTTATCACAGATTTGGGAAACAGAAAGTAAGTTGTTTTGAAGTTGTTGAACGTAGTTCACCTTATCAAACTTAACTTTCTGATTTCCAACTTCTCCCTGTGCTGTGATATAGCCTCCTTGTTTCCAGCAAACTAAACATGCCCTCCTTTTATTTGCTTGACGTTTGATAAAAGAGCCCTGTTTCTTGTCATGTGCCTGGATGCTCCGTTGTCTATAATCCACATGTTGGTTTCAGCACTGTAGCGAACACCCTGCACATACAATGTAAAACATTATTTTAGGTTAGGAACCCAAGCCTTTACTGGCTTGGGTTTCCCAGAGGCATCACACATCATGAATTCAACCCATTGACCCTTAGAGGGTGAGGGTAGCTTAGGTTCCTTCTTGTCATCATTATCAGACACAGAGGATGACTTCTCTTTCCATAAGCCAGATTTGTGCAAAGCTTGTTTGTGATAAACAGTCGACTGGCTAATAGGTTGAACTTTAGGTTCACTAGTTCTTCTAGGTGGAGTTAAAGAACTCCTCTTAGAAGACCTAGGTTTGGAATCCTGAAGTTCAATCTTCTTCCTAGGTGTTTGATAGTAAGGACAATAGGAAGCAATGTGTCCACACTCTCCATAGTTGTAGCATGACCTGTTATCAACTTTATGATTAAACTTTCTTTGTGGAGATGTGTGTGACACCCTAGTAACATCACTTAGTTTGGGTTTTGACTCTGTTTCTTGTGATGTTTTCTCCTGTTTTACAAAATTAATTGTTTTAACATTTTTAACATCTTTTTCTTTTTGGTTAACTGGGTTTTGACATGAAACTTGTGAAAGATTAATATTAGTAGTCCTTTTAGATTCAGATTTTACTTTGTTTGACCCGGACTTTATATTAACCTTTTCAAATTCTTTTTCCAGATTAACACAAGGCATTTTACCCTTTGCCTTTGAAGTGGCCTCCTTTTGTTTGGTTCCAGATTCAATTGATGAACATGAGGAATCTGGATCACTAACAAGAGGAGTAGACACCACATGATCCTTGATGGGGTTGTTATTTATTGGTCTACTCTTAGTGTTCATCAAGATCTCAGGTGGTGGTGGAACCACTTTATAACCCAAACCCTCTCCGTTGTTTCTTTCTCTCACTAAGTGTTGGACAATGTGTGATGAACTTGTCCAACTGTGCAGTTTTTGCTTTAAAGAGTTGACTTCTACTTCTAAAACTGCCTTTTGCTTCTTAGTGTCTTCTAGGGAGTTAAGATAGTACCTAATGTCATTAGCTTGATTAAATGCAACTACTTCAGTTTCCCTAAGCTGTTTAGTCAAAAGGTTTATCTTTTCTTTGTAACTATGCTCTTTTTGTTTTAAAACTCTATTAGCCTCAGTGCACATTTGCAAATCTTTTACTAAGTTATCATTATGATCTAATAACCTAGCAAATTTCTCATCTATGCTATCTCTAAATGTATTACAATCAGAACAAGCATGATTTTTAAACAGTTGGTCAGTGGTACTTACCTGAGAAGATTCTGAAGAGTTAGCCATCATCGCAGCATCAGATGTCTCTGGTTCTGGTGATTCTGTCTTTGCTGTGGAAGTCCTTTCTTCAGACTTGTAGCTGACCTCAGGTGCAGTTGTCTCTTCACTATTTGACATCGCTATCTCAACTGCAATATCTCCTTCACTCGCGGAATCATCGTCTAAGTCTTCTACACTTGCAATATTAGATTCCCCTGGAGAGACAAACCTAAAGCTCCAGTCCTGTCCTTCATCATCATGGGCAGTCAAGGCTTTTGGATCCTTGCTTGATGAAGTAGAACTGCTAACTTGCTTGTCTTGACGAGTGAAGGACGAGAATGGGTTCTATTTTCCCGTCTTCTTTGGCTTCACACATTCTCTCTTGAAGTGCCCCTTTTCTCCACAGTTAAAGCAGGTCACCTTACTCTTGTCAAAGCCAAATGTGGTATCCTTAGTAGCAACCAAGTTCTGTCCAGTCTTTTTCACAAACTTCTTCGCCCTCCGGACAGCACTTGCTAAGGCCCACATAATGTCCATCCTCTCCAGCTCCATTTCATCCACCTGCTCGTAGTCCTCATCTACCAGATGGCAGTTTCCAATCTTCCCAGCAACAAGTCCATCATAAGAATGAACCACTGCTGCCAAAAGATCCATGTGCTCTCGAGCTACTTCCACAGTCACATTACCGAGGTTCTCGGTCCTCAGTCTAGTAGCATTCGCTTCAGTTCCAATGTAATGGGTACAAGAAGACCCCTGACGTTTCTGAACCTGAAGGAGAAGTTTGTGAAGGACCCGATGAGCTAGACACAAATGCAGTCTGAGGAGGTGCTCCAGATGTCTTAGCTTGAGGAGTGGCATTGTACAAAGCTGGATTCTGAGTGTACGAAGACTTCTGTGCTCGGTACTTCATCCTAAGTGCTTCTTCTCGCAGCTTTAGAATAAAGTCATTTATATCTAACTTTGCCAACATCTCATTTTGTCTCAGGTTTGACACAAATGAAGCCCACTTTTCCGGCAATCCGTCTGCAAAATTTAGACACTTTTTCTTCCATGGTAGTAGCAACACCATGTGTATGCAGTTCACTCATCAGATGGTAGAATCTATCAATAACATCCTCAAACTCTCGTTTCCCATCGATGAGAAGTTGTCAAATTCTTTCTCTAACTCCTTAGCTTTAATTGCCTTCAACGAAGCATTCCCGTCGTATCTCTTTTCCAGCTCATCCCACAATTTCTTGGCCTGCTTATTCTCCGAGTACTGGTGGAAAATATCTTTAGGAATAGACTTTGTGATCAATGCATAGACTCTCTTCTCTGCATTATACTTAACTTTCTGAGCGTCAGTCATCCCTCCTAAAGTAAGCTTTACCCCATCGGCTCCCACCGGCATACTGTAACCTATCTCGATAGCGTCCCACAAATTTGGATCCAGTCCATTGAGGTAGATCTCAAAACGTTGTTTCCAGTGGGGAAACTCATCTAACGTTAAGAGCTTTGGTGGTTTATTATGATTCCCCACCTCACTCTCAAGCAACAATAGGTTCTGGATTCTTGAGTCCTTCCCGGCAGTAAACGTTGACATCTGATCTTCCATGTCGATTAACTTTAAGTGTACTAAACAATCTGTCAAACTGGTGCGACTGGATGATGAGAATGGGCTATCCGTGCGAATGAACTATGCGACTGGTTCAATCGTGCGGCTGAACTAAGCGATTGGTTCAGTCGTGCGAATGAAGCTGATGCGTATGAACACTGCGAACGGATGGTTCAGTCGTACGAATGGAGATGCGACTAGGTTCAATCGTGCGTCTGGACAATGCGAATGAAGTCCAGTCGTGCGAATGGCTCACTCGTGCGACTGAAGCTGCTGTTTTGCGAAAATTTCTAGGTTAAACGTGTTTTAGCCGTAAAAATTCGAATTTTCGCTAACCCTAATCGCCTAAGGCCGTAGAAACCGAAATTTGATGAGCAGGGGACGTCCAAGACAACTTTTGACACAAAAGATTGCGTTTTTAGTGTAAAAACACAAACTTTTTATCAATCTTGATTGAATCACACGTAATCAAGAGCCAAAGCTCTGATACCACTTGCTAGGACCTGGTATTTGAACGAAATACCGAAAGATTAATGTGTAAACCAAACCAAATAGTGTAAAATCCTATTTGATTGGCGATCCAATCAGTGAGAACGCACGTAGAATCAATAAAGTATTGAATCAAACGTTAAGAATCAATTAGGAATCGATCTACAGCGTTCTATGAACTTGAAGTACGAACTAGGAGGCTTCTGGACGGCTAGGGTACGTCTGGAGTCGAAATAGAATGAATGCTTACGTTTTTCCACGAATTGGGTTGTAATTATAGATTAGTATTGTTCATTCGTGCGACTGAACCATAAGTATGGTTCAGTCGTGCGATTGAACCATGCGGTTGATTCATTCGCACGACTGAGTGTTCTGTCGTGCGACTGAGCCAATCTTATGTTACAATCATACGACTGATCCAGTCTCTTGGTTCAGTCCTGCGACTGAGTCATTCTAATGAAGTTATTCATGCGTATGGTCTATTCACATGGTCCATTCGCATGAGAACTTCATTTTGTTAAGTTTGAATGTATTAATTAATATAACATTATGTGTATCAATTCAAACAACCTATTTAACCAATTCAACATCGACTCATTAATGAAATATTAAACATTATAAATCACAAACAACCAATATCATTTCATTAATCATTCCAAACATTACATCAGAATCAGACAAACAAGATCTATTACATTCATATCATGATCTAGGGACATACATGTATCAACAAGTTTCATGCTTTCTGTCTAAAGCCAATAGTGATGAGTCTTTCCTATGGCATAAAAGAATTTGCCATGTAAACTTTAAGAACATGAATAAACTAATTAAACATGATTTGGTAACTGGAATGCCAAAGAAAGAGTTTACAAGTGATGATCATTGTGTTCTGAAAGGGAAGCAGCATAAGGTATCTCACAAGCCTAAGTAAAGGAACTCTATCACTACTCCCCTACACATATTACATATGGATCTCTTTGGCCCCACTAATGTAATGAGTCTAGGAGGGACCTCTTACTGTTTGGTGATCACAGATGATTTTACAAGATTCACTTGGGTTTTCTTTCTTAGAACTGAGGATGAGACCCCTGAGATTCTGAAGAATTTCATCTTAAAGATTAAGAATGAATGTGATCACAAGGTCAAAACCATAAGATGTGATCAAGGGACTGAATTGAAGAATCAAACCCTTGATACATTTTGTGATGAAAAAGGTATAACAAGACAATATAGTGCTCCCAGGACTCCTCAGCAAAATGATGTTGCCGAGAGGAGAAACAGGACACTAATTGAAGCTGCAAGAACTATGTTGTCTGACTCTAAACTGCCCATCACCTTCTGGACAGAGACAGTAAACACTGCTTGCTATGTGCAAAATAGAGTTTTAGTGGTTAAGACACATGGTAAGACTCCTTATGAACTTTGGCACAAGAGAAAACCTTTCATTGGCTTTCTCAGGTCATTTCGATGTCCTTGCACCATCTTGAATACCAAAGATCAAATTGCCAAATTTGCGGAGAAATCAGATGATGGACATTTCAATGGATACTCTTCCCAGGCTAAGGCTTATAGAGTATACAATCTTAGAACTAGAATTGTTGAGGAGTCAGCCAATGTGACTTTCAATGAACACACACCCTATGTGGCTGGTTCTGGTCCTGATTGGCTATTTGATCTTGATTTAGTTACCAACTGTTTTAACACATCTTGTGAGAATGTTTCAAGATCTGCAGAAAATTTAAATACAGGTGATCCTGATCCAAGATTTGAGCTAAGAAGGCCTTCAACGCATACATCTTCAACTTCAGTTGGAACTACTTCTGCAAATGAGGTTTCTATCAGTACTACAGTGATAAACTCAGCAGATACATCTGGGGTGCCTTTAAATTCCAGCTCAGAGGCTCCACAACCAGATAAGGATACCTCAATTGTGGAAGACAACAATGGTGGTGGTGACAGTGATCAACAATTTCTTGATGCTAATAACCACACCATAGATGATAACATAAATGATGTCACACACTGCTTGGATCAAGTTTCACTTGATAAGTGTGCTGATGTGGTGGGAGAAACATCTATGCCAGATCTAAATTTCTCTAACTTAGATCTTTCTCAACAACTTGCTATGATCCCTCACCTTAGGATCCACAAGTCTCACCCCACCACAAACATCATTGGAGATGTTGTCACAGGGGTAAGAACAAGAGGCAAACCCATGAAGCAAATGTTTGTCTTCACTCTTGTTTCTTATCCCAGATAGAGCCAAAGAAAGTTGATGATGCTACCATCTTATTGCCTCACTGTCAGACTTGAAGGACTTAAATTGGACCGATGACTCGCTTGTTCAGTACTGCTAACTATTATTGGAGGATTCCGTCCCCTCGGGACTACCAGTAGCTTCGGTTGTTGAATCTCGTGCAAGTTAGGTTGTGTTACTGCTTTCACAGAGATATCCTAAAGAATGGTTGACATTTAGGTAGCGTATCACTTAGTTGGGAGATTGGGGCCATTCGAACATGTCTTTTGTTATCACAAATCTCGGTTATTGTGCCCATAGGGTTAATGCCAAATCTACCGTATAGCGAATTCTAAAGGATGGAAGTTGGGTTGAAGCTATGCAACAGGAGTTGCTTTAATTCAAAAGGCAAAAAGTTTGGAACCTTTGTCTGCTTCCTCATGGGAAGACTACCATTGGAACCGAATGGGTGTTTAGGAATAAGAAGGATGATAGAGGCATTATCATCAAGAAAAAGGCTAGACTAGTTGTTCAAGGATACACACAAGAAGAAGGGATTGACTACACTGATGTCTTTGCTCCAGTAGCAAGACTAGAAGCTGTTAGGATATTCCTGGCATTTGCTGCATCCAAGAACTTCAAGATCTTTCAGCTTGATGTGAAGTGTGCTTTTCTGTATGGAGTGATTGATGAAGAGGTGTATGTCAAACAGCCACCCGATTTTGTAGACCCTGATCATCCTGATTATGTCTGCAAGCTTGACAAAGCTCTTTATGGGCTGCATCAGGCACCCAGGAAGTGGTATGAGACATTGTCTAAGTATCTTTGCAAAAATGGATACAGGAGAGGTACTATAGATGGAACTCTCTTCATCAAAGGACATGGAAATGACATATTGCTAGTTCAAGTGTATGTGGATGACATCATCTTTGGTTCAACTAACCCAAAGCTCTGCAAAGACTTTGAGAAGCCGATGAAAGAAAGATTTGAAATGAGTGCAATGGGAGAACTCAATTTCTTTTTGGGAATTCAAGTGAAGCAAGTTGAAGATGGTATCTTCATAAGTCAGTCAAACTATGTTCAGGACATACTCAAAAGGTTCAACATGGTTGATTGTAAGATCGCTAAGACACCCATAGCCAGAAACCATTCCCTTGGACCTGATCTTGAGGGGGAGTGTGTAGATGAACACTTATACAGGGCTATGATTGGGTCTCTTATGTATCTTACTGCTAGCAGGCCTGATATCATGTTTGCTACATGTATTTGTGCAAGATATCAAGCCAAGCCTAAGATGTCTCACCTCATCACTGTCGGAGGATTCTAAGATACCTCAAAGGTGCTTCAACAGTTGGTTTATGGTATCCAAAGAATCCTGACTTCAATCTGTATGCTTATACAGATAGTGATTATGGTGGTTGCAACATGACTGCAAAGTCTACATCTGGGGGATGTAAGTTCCTTGGTGGAAGGGTTGTCTCATGGAAATGCAAGAAACAATCCTGTGTGTCTGGATCAACTGCTGAGGCTGAATACATTGCTGCTGCAAGTTGTTGTGCTCAAGTGCTTTGGATTCAAAATCAGATGCTGGACTATGGATTTAACTTTAAAGAGACTCCCATCCACATAGACAACAATAGTGCTATCTCCATCACAGAGAATCCTGTGCAGCACTCAAGGACAAAGCATATTAATATCATGTATCATTTGATTAGAGATAACTTTGAAAAGGGATTAATCAAACCAGTCAAAGTTAACACAAATGAACAATATGATGATCTGTTCACCAAAGCTTTTGATGAGCAAAACTTTAAATATATTGTATCAGCTATTGGGATAATTAACTTTGAATAGCTTTTCTTAAAACTTAATCATATTTATTTCTAAAACCTGTGTGTCCTAAGTTGTCTATTATATCACCTTCATAAGCCCTTTGTTTTCTTTGGAAGAAAAAAATCTTTTCAAAAGACTTTTCTTAGATTTTTGAAAATCTTGATCTCTTCAGAAGACTTTGAAATTACCTTCGGAAGTAGTTCATGTCTTAGTAAACAAATAATTGCTTTAGTAATTTTACCTTCGAAAGAAATTTCTGAAATATCTTCCAAAGCTTAAAATCAACTTAAGTACTTTGTATGTTTTCAAAAAACAAGTTTCTTCCGAATGCAATTTACCTTCGAAAGTATATATTCTTCTTAGAATAAAAATCTCTGAGTGTAAAACTCTCTTCCGAAGCAAAATTTTCAAAAACTTTTGAAATCTCGTCCGAAGCCAATTTGCCTTCGGAAGCTTTTTCTTCAAAACTTCCGAAGCAAATAACCTTCGGAAGATGTCTCGACTTCCAAGAAAACTACTTTTTGGGCAAAAGTAAACTACTTTTTAGAGGTGAGACCGACATCCGGATTTCAAAGTTTATCCTCTTTCATTAACTTTGTCTCAAATCCTTTTCACATAAATGCCCAACGGTTCCCCCCACTTTCACTATCTTCCTCAAATTACACTTTTCCTTAAACCTAAATTCTCCCAAACCACATTTTTTTCTTCATCTTTCTTCATCCTTAAACTTCTAAAATGGCCAACCTACACATCAGAAACAACCCAGATTTCTCCATGCAACTTCGTAGGCAACATAACCAAGTTGCTTTGTTAAGCTCTAAGAAAGATGAAAGTTTCTCAGAGATTTGTTGTTTCTTAGCTCTATCAAATTACTCTACCTCCCTAACCATTGATCTTACTCTTTATGAGGATCATTTGCTTGAATTTTAGAAGACCTGCCAAGAGGTCATTATGGATAGGGAGAAGGCACTGTCTGCCACAGTGCAAGGGAGGAGAATCTTCATCACTCCAGCCATCATAAACACCCATTTGCAGATGGATGATGAAGAAGGTGAGTTGTCTTTCCCAAAGGAAGTTGTAAATCATTCCTTTGAGCAGATGGGCTACGAGGGAGATTTCTCTATAAAAACCTTCAGGAAAGGGAAGGTCTCATCCGAGTGGAAATACCTGCTTCATGTGGTTATCCACAGCTTGTCAAACAAGCATGGAGGGTGGGACCAGATTCCTGAGGATCTCTCCTTCATAGTGCATGGAATGGTTCAAGGGGTCAAGTTCAGGTACTCTCAATTTGTCTATACAAATTTGCTTGCTAACTTGGACTCCTTAGAGTATTATACGTTTCCTAGATATGTTCGACACATTCTCAACTGTGAACTGGGCTCACAGTGGAGGGAAACAGCTAATATTCTTAAATTGGGACAGATGAAGCCTGACATCTTTAAAATTATGAAGAAGCCAACTGTAGGCTTCTCAGGGGTAGAAACATCCCTAGTCCCAAAAATATTAGAGCTTGTTGCTCAAGGTGACAACCTAGCAACACAAGCTAGTTGGAACCCACACCTTCTACCTCTCAACCACCAAAAAGGCCCCAAGTCACCCTCACCTACCAAAGAAAATCCAAACGAACCCCTGCTCAAACTATTAAGTCTGTGCAGGCCCCTATATACTTACCCATACAGGAGGAAGTGGACACTAGAGCTCCCAGTTCCCCTGAGGAGCAAACCACTCCCATCTCTTCAACAATCAGGGTTGAGGTTCCTCATGCTCACCCTGATGAGCTCACAAGCCCAACTGCCTTGAGCCTTCACTCTGAGTCTCAACACTCAAGTGAACAATCTTCAGGGGACAGTTACCATCCCCAGCCTTTAGACTTAAATCAACCTATTCCCAACCTCTCATTCTATACTGATGAAGACTTAGGTTTCAGTGAGTACCATGAGTCTCTCTACTCTTCCCCTACTCAAAGAGAGATGAGTACTCCCGAGTCTCCTCAGTCTAGCCCAAATCAATCACCTATCACTGAGGTGGATACTTCTAAACCTGTTCAGGATATCCATATGGAAGAGGCTCTCTCTTCTACAAGTGATTACATTTTTAAGACCTCAACCATGGCAACTCAGCCCATTGACACCTTAACTAAGGATGTCAATGTGCAAAGGAAATCCAGCAGCCAAGAACCTGAGGCTGGTGGTGAGAGAGAGGATTTTGGTCCTATCATCTCATCCCCCAATTATTCTTCTGATGAAGAAGAGGGGAATCTAAGACTAAAGGTGCAAAAACTGTCAAAAATATGCTCCTATTTAGTCTCTAAGGTTAGTCACCTTGAATCTCAGGTGACTACCTTGCATAATAGGGTCAATGATCAGCAACTTGAGATATCTTATCTCAGGGGAAAACTAGCTGGGAGACTTTTAAGAAGAGCTCAACCAGAAACACAAGAACCTGTGAATGTGGTTGACCTAACCTCTAGCTCACCTATGCAAGAGGGTGATGCCACCAAAAAGGGGGAGAAAGTCATTACAGTTAAAGAACCTGGGAGTTCTTCAGGGAGTATGGACATTGAGGATTCACCATCCTCACTTGCAACTGTGCATACTCAACAACTTCCTCAAGTTCATATTAATGTGGACACTATTGACTCTATCATTAGGAGTCTCTTTGAGGAAGGCATTCCAAGGGCTGTGTCATCTCCCCCTCAAGGAACTTCAAACTACATTATTGGGTGGAGCTATGATGCTGATAGAAGAGCCCTCATTCTTCACAGAGTTTAAGGGCAGCAAGAAGTGTTCAATTTTCAAACTTTGGACTACTATGAAGGTCTTGACCTGATCAACATGCCACTTGTCAACCCAAGCAAATCAATACAAGGTGACAGGTTAGCACTCAGGATTCAAGACAGAATTACTAAAGAGTTCAGAATTAGAAGGAGACAAAGGCAATCAAGTAATGTCATTGATCAACTGGATGCTGAGGCAGACCCTGAGATTAGCTTCAAAGGGAAAACCTTGGTTGAAGGCCCAGTGATAAAGCCTGAGAGCCCTGTCACACCAACAACTGCTTCAGAAATTCATTCCCTCAGTGAAACACCTGCTGTTGAAGGTGTCCCACAACCTCTTTCTGGCCAGAACTTGGATGCTACACCAAGCAATGAAGGCCAAACCTCTATCCACCCTGAGTCACAAAGGTCTGTGGGTAACAAAGAGAAAATGATTTTGACTCCTGAGGTGATTGAGGAGGAGGAGAGAGAGAGGAAGAGGAAGCTAAGGGGAGAAAGTTCCTCTGGGTCTTCAGGATTTATGCAAGCTACAATCAGGGATGCCCCCAGACCATACACTCAAGAAGATGAGTTGAGGGCAGTCAGGATTACTTACCTGCAGACCAGGAACTATGACATAGATGAGGTTATATCTTTCCCCTTATAGCAATTAAATAACTGGCTGACATGAAAGTGTCAAGAGAGATGAAAGAAAAAGAGGATGCAAAATTACTTCTCCAATTCAAAGAAGAGAAGAGACATAAAATATTATACAAGCATGCTCCAACTCTCTCCCCAGTTCAGGAAAGTCCTGTGCAAGAGGATGTGGATGCTACACAAGAACCTCAGGTAGACAAGGAAACAGATAGGCAAAACATGATTAACTACCTGAGTGCCACAGGTCTCTACCGGGTATTTGCACTTCTTCCCTTGTCTTTTGAGTACATTGAGTTTGAGTATCTCAAACAGCTTGAACTTCAAGTGCTCAAAGAACAAAAGGCAACAAAGAGAAAGATGAGGGAAGATGCTGCAAAAGCAAGAGCTATCATCCAAAAGAGTATGAAAAAGTCTGCTGACAGACAAAGGATGATGAGCTTTTTAAAGCTGTATGGATTTTCCGGAAGGAGACTGGGCCCTATGTCTTTATCCATAATGGATGAGCATATCAGGGTAATCAAGCAGAAGATCAAGAGTGGAGAGCTGATTGACTTATACTCTCCTCCAAGTCAAGTCCCACCTGAAGTAGAGGTTAAGGTTGAACAACCTGAGACAACCAACCTGGACCTCCTGCTAAGCCTCAGCAAGCTTTATCTTCTGATCCACAGCAGGGTCAAACTCCCTCTCCTTCTGAACCTGTGAGGGAGGAACACCCAATTGAGAAAGACAAGGATGATCAACAAGGTGCTGCAGACCAGTCTTCTTAGTTAAAGTCTTCTAAGAGGAAGAAGAGGATGGCTTCAAAACCAAGATGTTGAGAATGTCTATACATGGCAAGACATAATCAACTTACCTCTGTATGATCTCTTTGAGATGAGAAGATATTACGAGAGTCTGAATGATCCTGACCATCTAATGAAGAAGGGTATGGTCATCATTGTGCTGAAGACTACAAACATCTGAAGATCTTTTAAATGTTTTGCTAGCATCAACCTAGAAGGAGTTTGTAAGGATTCCTATAAGTCTAATGCAACCAAAACATCCAAAGTCTCTCTGCAAGCATGCACTAAAGAACTGAAGTGGAAATGCTTCAGAAGTTTTACACTATGCACTAGAAATATTCTAAGTGTAAAATATTCCGAAGCCAAGACCAATATCTTCCGAAGCCAAAAGTGAAGTCTTCCAAAGCTTCAAAGACAAAGTCTTCCGAAGCCAAAGAGTGAAGACAGATTTCTTCTGAAGACTTTTAGAGATATGTCTTTATCTGATGTACTTTACCATAAAGCTGGACCACCTTTCCGCTGCAACTCTGTAAAGTCACCAACTTACATGAGTTGGTGAAAGGTCCATGCTTTTGGTAACTGTACATTGAGGTCTTGAGTCCATGCTTTCTGCTTTATGTACTTTTATCCTTTTTGTATTATATTAGGATGCGAGCTATGGAATGTCATAGTCACAAGTCAAAAGGCAGATATGCCTTTTGACTCTACAATTGATTTTGTAGTTGTCTAGTCAATTGTATCCAGCTGGCTTTCAAAGTATGGTCGGCTGTAGGATGTAGTATAAGTATTTCATGTTCTTGTATCTTTCCTTCATGCTTTGTAACACTTGTAATAGAACTTGAGAAGGCAATATACTGCATCCTTGAAAACCAATCACTTGTGTTCTCTTGTTTTGTCTCTTACTTATAACTTGTGTTCTTAGTATCATACTTGTGGTTAATCCAGTTTACTATTTGATTAAGTTTGGTTAATCACCTCTTTGTGTTGTTGTGTTGTAAGTGACCACCCTTCACCGATCCTACAGTAATCAACATTCCTCAGGAGATTTTTGAGCGGTCTACGGGTATTTGACAAGAAGAGATTATTCTAAGAGCTTTCAAAGAGATGCCAAGCCTCAGGTCAGTGTCATCCCACAACAGAGAGGCGGAAACAACAATGAATTCTAGAATATTTAGGTTATGCTTAACCTCAGGTCAGTGCCATCGCACAGCAGAGAGGCACACAACCTATCTTCTTGTGAGAGCATTTTTCTTTTCTTTCCGCACGTAGCGCACCAACAACATTTGTCATTAGCTTGATTGCGCTTAACAATTTTTTTCATGTGCTTTGCTCATTTTTATGGTCATCCACACATATTTGTGGTGTTTATTTTGCTCGTCACCCCTTATTGGAACTACGTTGATTCTGTTAACCAGGGATAAGATGGGAGCCCACAATAGGTTGAACAATTTAGTTTGAATTTAAATTACCAATGAGGTCTACTCATCTATTGTGTTGAATCTACCGACACATCATACAATGGACTAGCAACCTCTAAGTCTACTTTTTCTATGTTACCTCAGTAGCAGACTAGTTTTACTATCATTTTTCCTTTTATTTTATTTAGACTTCTCAGATTTATACTTTGAATTTTGCATCTTAATCATTTAGGTTCTTTTGAGGTCCCAAACAATTTGTTCCCTGTGTACTATTATTTTCCATAAGCATTGAATCAGAATCACAGATTTGATTTCATTTCTTTTAGCTAAGCTGCCCTCCTCTCTCCTTTTCTTTAAGTAATTAAATACTGCACGAATTAAATACTAAACTAACCTATTCTTCCCCTAAAGTTCTAAAACCAAAAATCTTTTTGTGTTTTTGGATTTTAATAGATAGGAAAATAAAATAAATAAAAGAAAATAAAAAGAAACAAAAAAAAAACTTGTCGGACTACGCACTTTCGTCTTCTAAAATCACATCACTTTTCTTTTTCACGCCATTAATCTCTAAAAGATATAAAAACCACGGTTTATCAAATGCTTTTGTGTAGAGGTCGACGCGTTAAAAATCCATATTAATTTTAACAACATCGATTAATTGCTTTTCAAAACAGTCACGTATAAAATGAAATTTTATACCGATGTATTTAGTTTTAGGATGTTGGACCGGATTTTTGGTGACAACAATAGCAGCAGAATTATCAACAAAAATAGGGGTGTTAGAAAATTGCAAACCGTAGTCGCGCATTTGCTGTTGAATCCAAATGATTTGAGAACAACAACTTGCAGCAGCAATATATTCAGCTTCACAAGTTGACAGAGCAATTGATGTCTGCTTCTTACACTGCCAGGTGACTAACCGCCTACCAAAGAACTGACATCCCGTAGATGCTCACTTGTAATTCATCTTGCATCCACCATAGTCCGAGTCACTATACACTATAAGCTCAAAGTCATCATCATGAGGATACCACAACCCGAGTGTTGGTGTACCCTTTAGATAACGAAAGATCCGTTTAACTCTGATGAGATGATTCACTTTTGGTTTTGCCTGATATCTGGAACAAAGACACATTGCGTACATAATATCAGGACGAGAGGCTGTGAGGTACATTAGGGATCCGATCATTCCTCTGTACATTGTAGCATCAACCAGATCACCATTTTCGTCGGGTGCCACATCATGGTTAGTGGCAAGTGGAGTTCCAGCAACCGAAGCATTCTCCATGTCAAACCGACTGAGGATATCACCTACATATTTGGTCTGATGCAGGAAGATTCCTTTGGGTGTCTAATCCACCTGTAATCCATGGAAGAACTTCATCTCCCCCATAGCACTCATCTCAAACTCTGCTTTCATTACAGATTCAAATTCTTTACGTAACTCTTCATTCTTGGAACCGAAGATTATGTCATCAACATATATCTATACCAGCAGTAAATCACCATCTTTTTCTTTGATGAATAACGTACAATCAATACTCCTTTGCGCAAGCCATGTTTCACTAGATGAGTTGAGACTTTCTCATACAAGACTCTAGGGGCTTCATGGAGCCCGTAGAGAGCCTTGTCCAGTTTGTAAACTCTATCCCGATGATAAAAATCTTCGAATCCTTCGGGTTGACTGACGTAGACTGTCTCACAGATTTCACCATGAAGGAAAGCATAGTTGATAGACTTTAATCTTCATGTAGGATGCATAGGCTAGAAAGTTACAGATTGCTTCCATTCAAGCCACAGGTGCAAACACGTCATTGTAGTCAATGCATTCACCTTGTCTGAACCCTTGAACCACAAGCCTAGCCTTGTTTCTGATTATGACTCCTTGGTCATCTTTCTTACACTTCAAGACCCATTTCGTGCCAATCACCTTAGCACCTTTTGGTCTATCCACAAGGGTCCATACTCCTAACTTCTTGAACTGTAGGAGTTCTTCTTGCATTGCACTGACCCATGCCTCATCGTTTAGGGCTTCACTCAGATATTTTGGCTCAAATTGAGACACAAAACATCGATATGCGCCATCATGAAGATATCCTTTTTCCATTACCGAGGCATAATCAGCTGAGTATAGCTGATTTCTGGTCTGTACTCCCGATCGAACATCCCCAATGACATTATCCAAGGGATGATAAACATTTATCTGAGATCCGGGAGTTGTGGGACAACTACCTCATTATCCAGATTATGAAACCCAGGTTCAGTATCTGAAGCTGTTGAAGTATGAGGTTCCAAAGTGTCAAAGGCATCAGGAGATGCTTGTGTACTTTGATTAGTGGGAGCCTGTTCCTCGTGTTCCACAATTGCAGTCTCAATTGCTTCATTATCTGAAGAAGAATCACTTACTTCAAGCTCTCCCCCTGAAGTGCTAGAAGTATCATCTCGTGGAGCCGTTGATGTTGAGTCTGGTAGTGGAGCGTTCAGAACTTCGTACATCATCCTAGTAGAAAGCTCATCATCAGTATGAGAAGGCGGTAGATTGAAGGACTTGAAGAATCCATCCTAGTCAAAGAAGAATGAGGGTCCTTTTCCAGCAAGGGGGGTGGTGTATCTTTTAACATCAACGTTGCACCACACTTCTACCTAACCCGTTGAGTTGTTATAAACTCTCTTGTCTGGTATGTTGTATCCGAGAAAGATACCTTCTTTTGCCTTCTCACTATTTTTCCCAGTCTGAGTTTTCTTCAACAACATGCACGGAGCGCCAAACGGTTCTACCAGATACTCCAAGTTGGGTTTACGTCGCTAGAGCAGCTCATAACATGTTTTCCCATGTCATTTGACCACTAAGACTCGATTGAGCGTGTATCACGCATTAGCCACTGCCTCATTTGCATATTTGAATAGGCAGTTTCGAGTCAGCTAGCATTGTCTTGGCAGTCTCTATCAGGCTCTGATTTTTCCTTTCAGCAACGCCATTCATCTATGGAGTGTTGGCAGAGGTAAATTGATGAACGATTGCTTTCTCTCTACAGAATGCCTCCATCTACTGATTCTTGAACTATGTTCCGTTGTCTGATCGAATCTGCCTTACTTTTAGCTTGTACAGTGATTCCAAAGTAGTAACTAGATGTTTGAATGATTCAAAAGTTTCTGATTTGGCTTTCAGAAACATCACCCAAGAGAATCTTGAGTAATCTTCAATTACTACAAAGCAATATAGATCTCCAGCAATGCTCTTCGTACTGACAGGCCCAAACAGATCCATGTGTAGAAGCTCAAGAGGAAGATCAATTGAGTGAACTTTCTTTGCCTTGTGAGACTTCTTTGTCTGTTTCCCTTTCTTACATGCTACACAAAAATCCGAAAGTTGGAAATTCTTGACAGTTACTCCGTTTACTAAATCATTTTGCACTAAATGACTCATCTTCCCTGGATTAATGTGTCCTATTCTCCTATGCTAGAAGATTGAATTTCTCTCAGTTGCCTTTGACAAGAAGCATTGAACAATGTGATCAGTTGTGGAGGCTTTTGATAGATCCAAGACATACAAGTCGTTATATCTTAAAGCTGACACAAGAACTTTATCCTCCTCAATCACATAGTCCTTCTTCAACATGTAGCACTTCTTGTTGTCAAATACAACCTTAAATCCCTTATCACAGATCTAGGAGTCTGAAAGCAAGTTGTTCTGTAGTTGTTGAACGTAGTTGACCTTGTCAAACTTCACTTTCTCGTTTCCCACTTCGCCTTGAGCGGTGATGTATCCTCATTTATTCCCAGCAAATGAAACATGTCCCACTTTAATTTGTCTGACGTTGAAAAGGAGAGACGAATTCCCTGTCATGTGCCTGGACGCCCCACTATCAATAATCCAGGTATTAGTGATAGCACTGTACCGGACACCCTGCACATACAAAGGAAATGATTAGTTCAGGTTTGGGACCCAAGCCTTAACAATCACATATCATAAACTCAACCCATTGTCCTTTAGAGGATGAGGGCATATCTTTCTTCTTATCGTTCTCACTATCAGACCTTATACTTGATTTTTCTTTCCAAAAGCCAGTCTTGTGTAAGGTCTGTTTGTGGTAAACAGACACCTGACTTATGGTTTGAACTTTAGGTTCACTAACACTCTTAGGTGGAGTGTTAGATCTTGCTTTAGAAGAACTTGGTTTTGTATCAAAAAGTTCAATTTTCTTTTTGGGCGTATGATAATAAGGACAATTAGGAGAAATATGTCCTCGTTTTGCATAATTGTAGCAAGAACTCCCTTCTATAGATTGAGTAAAACTTGTGTGTGATGTTGAGTTTAATGAAGGTGTGAGATGTTTCTGGGTTGGTTTTGACACTACTCTTTTAGATGTTTCAGCCTTATTAACAAACTGAATTGTTTTAACATTTTGAACATCTTTAACTTGCAGTTTGGTTGGATTTGATGATTAATATGTTTGTGGTTAACTCGTTTAGTCATTTTGGGTTTTGAAATGAACGTTGGTGAACGTGACCTTACATTAACCCTTTTGAATGCATCATTCAAGTTCTCAACTGGCATCTTACCTTTCGCTTTCAAAGTAGACTCCTTCTGTTTAGTGTTAGATTTCACAGTCTTACTCGTGGAATCAGGATCACTAACTAGAGGAGTAGACACCATATTATCCTTAATTGGGTTGTTATTAATAGGTCTACATTTTGTATTCAAAAGGATCTCATGTAGTGGTGGCACGAATTTGTATCCCAAACCTTCCCCATTGTTTCGTTCTTTCACTAAGTTCTGTACTATGTGAGAAGAACTAGTCCAACTATGCAGTTTTTGTTTTAATGATTTAACCTCGACTTCCAAAACTGCTTCCTCCTTTTTGGTTTCTTCTAATGAATTTAAATAAAACTTTATATCATTAGATTGATTTAAGGCAACAACCTCGGTTTCCCTTAGTTGTTTACCCAAAAGTTCTATCTTTTCTTTAAAACTACACTCATTTTGTTTTAATATACGATTAGTTTCAGTGCAGAGTTGTAAGTCATTTACTAAGTTATCATTGTGTTCTAATAATCTAGCAAATTTTAGATCAATGCTTTCCCTAAACTTTTCACATTCAAAACAAGCATGTTTATTAAATGATTGATCTAAGGAACTTACCTGTGAGGAGTCAGTTGAATCAGCCATCAATGTAGAGGTTGACTCTTCTATTGTTGGAGTTTCTGAACTTGTTGCTCTGAGCTCTTCCTCAATCACATGATTTACCACGTTTACAGCTTCTTCTGAATCTGACATAGCTTGCTCAGCTGCAATCTCACATTCACTGGCAGACCCATCATCCAATGCTTCGACACAAGCATGTTTGATTCTCCAGGAGAGACAAATCGGAAGGACCAGTCTTGTCCTTCATCACCTTGAGCAGTTAGTGCATTAGTCTCTTTACTTGAAGAACTAGTTCCAACCATGTCTTTGTCTTGACGGTTGAAAGTAGGAAATGGGTTACCATTTCCTTTTTTCTTGGGCTTCACACACTCACGTTTAAAATGCCTTTTTCACCACAGTTGAAGCAGGTGACCTTGGTTTTGTCAAAACCAAAAGTCGTATCTTTCGTGGCTACTAGATTCTGCCTCGTCTTCTTGACAAACTTTTTAGCTCGTCTAACTGCACTTGCTAGAGCCCACATGATATCCATTCTTTCCAGCTCATTCTCGTCAACCTACTCGTAGTCTTCATCTGCAAGATGACAATTTTCGATCTTCCCAGCAACTAAACCATCATACGATTGGACCACTGCTGCTAGAAGATCCATATGCTCCTTCGCAACTTCCACATGGATATTACTGAGATTGTCGATCTTCAACTTTGTTGTATTGGCTTCAGACACTATCTATTGAGTCGCGGGTTGGGAAGGAGCCGCGGAACTAGACACGAATGCTGTTTGTAGTGGTGCTCTTGAACCAGTTGGAGTGGGAACTGAGTTATACAGTGAAGGATTCTGAACGTAAGATCCTTTCTTTGACTTGTACTTCATCCTCAGTTCCTCCTCCCTTAACTTCAAGATGAAGTCATTTATGTCCAACGTAGTAAGTATGTCGTTTTGTCTCAAGATGGACACGAATGAATCCTACTTCTTAGGCAAACCATCTGCAAAGCTTGAAACTTTATCTTCCATAGACGTCATTACACCATGAGTGTGTAGCTCACTCATCAGATGGTAGAATCTGTCAATAACATCATCTAAGCTCTCATTTCCTATCAAAGAGAAATTACCAAACTCCTTCTTGAGAGCTTTAGCCTTCGGTGCCTTTAACGTTGCATTTCCTTCGTATCTTTTCTCTAATGCATCACACAACTTTTTGGCCTGCTTGTTCTCAGAGAACTGATGAAAGATGTCTTTCGGTATTGACAGAGTCAACAGGGCATAAACTTTCTTCTCCGCATTGTAGAGAATCTACTGAGCTTCACTCATTCCTCCCAGAGTTAACTTGACTCCATTAGCACTGACTGGTATTGTATAACCAGTCTCGATGGAAATCCAAAGATTTGGATCAACTCCATTTAAGTAAATCTCAAACCGCTGTTTCCATTGAGGATAATCATCTAACGTTATGAGCTTCGGCGGTTTATTGTGATTTCCTACCTCATTCTCCAGAAGTAGTAGATTCTGGATGCGTGAGTCCTTCCCGGCAGTAAACGCTGAACAATGATCTTCCATTTGTATGAACTTTGTACTTTGAGAACAGGACAACTTCAATCGTGCGAATGAACAATGCATATGGATCACTCGTGCGAATGAAGAGTGCGAATGAATTCAATCGTGCGATTGGATTCAGTCGTGCGTATGAACAAGTCGAATGGACTCAAACGACTGAAGTGGTTCAGTCGTGCGAATGAAGGATACGACTGAGTTCAGTCGTGCGGATGGAGTGTGCGAATGAGTTCAATCGTACGAATGAGCTATTCGTGCGACTGAAGGCTGCTATGTTTGGAAAAATCGAATTTTTGGCACTTAGACACGAATTAGATTTACCCCGAAACCCTAATCTGCCGTATGACGAAAAACTTCAACTTTAATGCCTGGAAACGTCAAAAAACACCCGTGGACTCAAAAAGATGACTCTTTTGAGTTAAAACGTGAGTTTTGACACAATTCTAATTGATTCAAACGCAAAATCAAGAGCCAATGATCTGATACCACTTGTCAGGACCGTGTACGTACGGAATACTAACAGATTCTGCGTTTATACCGAATCAAATAGTGCTGGAATCCTATTTGATTGGCGATCCAATCAGTGAGAACAATTACCCGATCGATATATGATTGAAACTAAACGTTATGAATAAATAGAGATCGATCAGGAATGATATATGAACTTGGACAGGCTTCCTTGGATGTTCTGGATGGCTAGGGTTCGTAAGAATATCAAGTGTTTCAATTGTTATGTTTTTCCACGAATTAGGTGGTATTTATAGGTTAGTGGTTTCAAATCGTACGTCTGAACCATTAGCATGGTTTAGTCGTGCGACTGAATCATGCGATTGAGTCATACTTACGGCTGAAGGTTCAGTCGTGCGACTGAGTCAATCTTATGTCTCATTCGTATGACTGATCCAGTCTCCTGGTTTAGTCGTGCGACTGGTCCATAAGCATGATGTATTCATGCGTATGGTCCATAAGTATGGTCCATTCCCATGAAGACTCATCCGACTAGGTTGAACACATTTCTCAATCATTATTGACTAAGAACTGTGCACAACAACCTCAAACCTATATAGTAAGTTCATACATATGAATTATATTCAACACAATAATAATATGAGATAGATAAACATTAATAAGAAACAACCACATATTATATATCATCGAATCAATTCATTACATATGTGTAAGACATGAAAGACTTTTACATTAAAGCTCATAAACTAGGAACATGATGTATCTACATCATGCATAGATAGAATAAGGGTTTTTGTAACGTTATATTAGAAAGACTGATGCAACAAAAGCAACTAATGAGCTTCCAGCATGCATGCACTTATGAACAAAGTAGAAGTTATTTCAAAAGTTTTACACTCTTTATAGAATAATATTCAAAGTGTAAAATCTTCCGAAGCCAAATGCCTAATCTTCCGAAGCCAAAGATGAAGTATTTTCGAAGCTTCAAGATAAAGTCTTCCAAAGCGAATGAAGTGAAGACTGATTTATTTCGAAGACAGAAAAGACATGCTTTCTCTGATCAACTTTTGCATAATGCTGGCTCACTTTCCGTTGCAACTTCGAAGACCCACCAACTTGTATAAGTTGGTGAAAAGGTCCATGTTTTTGCAACTGTAGATTAAGGTTAAAAGTCTATAACTTTCTACTTTGTACTTTTTATCCTTTTTGTAATATATTAGGATATGAGCTATGATATGTCATAGTCACAAGTCAAAAGGCTATCTGTCTTTTGTCTGTATATTGATCTTGTTGTCTAGATTAGTGTTTCTATCTGGCTTTCAAAGTATAGTCGGCTGTAGGATGTAGTATAAAGTATCTCATGTTCTAGTTTGTCTTATGATGCTTTGTAACACTTGTAACAAAACTTGAGAGCAGTATACAACATTCTTTAAAAACCATATTTATCTGTTCTTGTTTTTTTCTGTCTCATTACTTGTTTGTGTTCTTAGCATCCTCTTCATAAAACCGGTTCCCTATTAGATCTGTTAAGTGTTCTAAACACTCTCCTCATTGTGAAATTGATTGTATTGACCACACTTAACCGGTCTTACAATTGGTATCAGAACATTCCAGGCTCTTGATTGTAAGATCTCACCATCTTAAAATCCCTCAGTTCCACAAATCACTTAACATATCAAATGACAGCTATCACAAAGGCTGATATGGAAACATGTACCATGACAAAGTCCCGACTAATCACTCCTAATATTTTGACACTTGGTGCCAGAGAATGGAAGGTTTCATCAAATCTCAAGACTCCAGGATGTCGGAGTTTGTTGTCTCTGGCCCTCACATACCAAGAACCTCTTCAGCTGCTGCTGGAGGTGGTATGATACCAAAGGAGGTGGCTGACTATTCTAAAGAAGACAGGAAGAAGATAGATATAGATTAGAAAGCCATGACTACCCTCCAAATTGCTCTTCCAAACTCCATATACAGAGGCTATAAGAAGTGCAAAATTACTAAGCAACTATAGGATGCAATGAAGCTCATGTACGAGGGGTTCACTAAAGCAAAAAAGAATAAGAAGGACCAAGCAACAGTTTGAGAAATTCACCTTCAAAACAAGTGAAACCATGACACAACAATGCTTCAGGTATGTCAAGATTGTGGATACTCTAATGGATGTTGGAGTAACTCTTGCGAACATGAAGTTATTGTCCTCTCTTCCTAGACAATGGACACACTATTATGGTGTCATCAAGAGAACTAAGAACCTTAAGACTCACACTCTTAATGAGTTATATGGTGTTCTTAGTGGCTACCAAATGGAGATAAACATGCAAAATTCATCTCTTAACTCCAACAATCAATAGAGTTCAACCCTTCATGTGGTTGAAAGGGGTTGTAAAGAACCACAACACCATCTCATCTGCTACCCTGATAACTCACAAAAGGGCCCTTTCATTACCTTCCCTGAGATAGCAAGGGAGAGCTACATACAAGAAAGCCCATTCCAAGAGACAGGCTCATCACAAGCCTTTGTGTCTGTTAATGAAAGCACATAAAACTTTCTCTTCACCCTTGAAGATTTGGACTGCATCCATCCGGATGATCTGAAGTACATGGAAATAGTCCAGCATATGGTTCTTCTCACTCATAGAGCCAAGAAGTTCTATAAGAAATTAGGGAGGAAGTTTCCTAGCAATGCAACTAGTGGAAATTTTGGGCTGGACAAAAGCAAAGTGCAGTTTTACAACAATAACCAAATAGGACACTTTGCTAGAGAGTGCAAGGCACCAAGAACTGATGGTCCGTATGATCGAAAAATAGTGCAAATGATTTACAAAACATAGACATCCCACTGATCAAACATGAATCACTCAATGACACAATGAACAAGATTCAAACATATTCAATAATCACCAAAATCACATATAATGAAGATGAAACAAAAGGCTCAAAATATAATTTGAATTAGCTACCAGTCGACAAACAAATTGCAGTTGATATATTTCAGTATTAGGGTTTTGCAAAACTTGCTTACAATGAGAGAAAGTTTCAATATATAAGAAGTGGACAGTTTCACTGGACAAGGAAACTGTCTAGCCCATGAACTTGGCGACGAAACACAATTTCGCCGGGTTAACTAGATTTGCTGACTATGAGCGAAATACAGTTTAGCTCATAGTTTCGTTGGGCTCCAAAACATACAAAATACAAAGTACAAACTAAGTAAACTAAAATTAAACCTATTAAATAATAAACAAAAATAAGCACCAACAATAATGAGTCCAACCTATTCTTGATCCCTAGGTTAGACCTCACCTACATGATCTTTTGATTTAGCTCCAGCAGTACCAGCTTCTTCTCCTAGTGCACTAGCTATTGCAATTTGTCTCGTAATCTCCTGCACATCCATCCTCACTTCATCAGCTTGATAAACATTCTTTTTAAGGTCAATGAGTTTAGCTCTGACTCCCTAAGCATTGTTTGCAACTAAACAGGCTTGCTTCACTTGTTTCTGCTCTTGCTCCAGCGTTGATGTGGTTTTCACACAAAACCACCAGATCCTCATCTCAAAAAGAGAAACGTCCATAGAATCAAAAAGTTTGATTTCATCTCCATTCTTCACTCTAATCATAGCTTCCCTTGTATTGTTATCATAGAACCGTTTTTCGAATTTCTGCAATCTTGGGGGAAGTGGATCTGGTAATCTCACTCTACTCATGGTCTTTTCCGGTTTCAACTTCATGACTATTTTCCGTTTCCCTATCACCCAATCCTTTTCTTTCTTTGATCCTCTTCTTTCTATCTTCATAAATCCAAATGTTTAAAAATGATCATTTAGCCCCTTTTTAATTTCCTGTTATAGCAACATAGCCCTCTCACTTAAGTTTGTGTCTAGCAGTGGAATCTCAGCCAATCTTCTTAAGTCCCATTTAGGCAAGGTCTTAAATGCCTTTCTCCTATGCAAATATGAGATTCCTCTTCCTCTTCTCTTTATCATAAACATCTTCAGTCCAACATTGTATTTCCAGCTGATAATCCTTTTGTCGGATTCCTTACTGCTTTATTCTTGAATGTTTAGAAATAAAGGGGTAAGCTATTTTGGTTCCTTCTATTTTACAAACCACTCTTCCTTGTCCATCTCAGTTATATCTCCTTCAGTTGAGCTTTTCTGAGCCACATATGTCAATGGACGTTCATCTACTTCATAAAACTCAGGCTCAGAGTCATAATCAACCAACTAGTCTTCTATCTCTTCTTCTTCTTCATCAACCAACTTCATTTTAGCTTCTTTTCTTCTAGCATAATCACCTTCCTTTCTAAACACTTCATCACCGGTTAAATCTACATTTATATCAAACCCCAAGTCAATGAATCCAGCCTCTACAACCTCATCCACATTTCCTGTACCACTTTCTTTCTCAATGTCACCTCATCTAACAACTCCAAAACCACCAACATTAGCAACACCAGCACAACCAACACCAGATCCATTAATATCAACAACACAAGTACCACCAACACCAGATCCACCAACATCAGCAACACCAACACCAACTCCTGCTCCACTTGAGCCCTCTCCTTCCCAAACTAAAGAACTCACCTTCAGAAATGAGTATTTTGACGTATTAGTGAGATCATCTAACTTATTTTAAGTTAACTGATTCGGCAGGCCGACGTTGGCTTTCAACTGATTCACCTCCTTAAGCAATCTCTTAATCAACTCTTGTTGATATATCAACATACTCTTCATGCTATCCATCATTTTATCCTTCTCCTTTTCTCTCAGTTCTTTGTTAATCAACTTTGTCTTTATCATTCCCAACTCATTTGCCAAAGATGTATACAAATTTCTAATGACATCTTGGTCGTGTTCTAATCTAGCATCTCTTCTTTAAGGAGTTTCAGAAATGGCCTTTTTCTTTTGCTTAGTTCTTTTTTTAGTTACATTAGCAGGCTCTCCCCGGTCTGCCCTTTTCTTTGTGTAAGGCCCCGTTTTCGGGACACTCACAGTTGGACAATCATCACACATAAAATATAAAACATACATACTAATATATTGCAGCAGAATAACTTAGCAACCCATTTCATATTTTAATAATCTCTTTTGCCAAATAATACAACGTTGCTGATCGTTACAAAAATATTGTTTGATTACATTACAACACAAAAGCGTCATTATATCTTAAAATGGATGTCATCCAAAAACTTGCTAAGTAGTTGCGCCCGTGCCATCCTCAACAACCATTAGGTGCCAACATAAAAATACATAAAAGTCAGTGTTGCTGAGTGAGTTCTAGTTTTATAATTAAAGGTACTTTACTTTCATCCAAAACCTTTCTTTAGTTTTACACATGATCATACATCATACGTATACATAGATAATCTTATTATTATCTTTCATCATCATTCGTCATCATACGTCATTCGTTATTATTCGTCATCATTCATCGTTATCTTCCACTTTCATCTGAACCAATGTCGTGTGCTATACCCCCGCGTCATGCACAAGGCTGGTACTGGGCTGAAGTCTATAAATACACTTCCATCATCGTGCACAAGTGCTGGCCCCAATACCAGGGCAAGAGACAAGGGTCTCATCTGGTCAATCACGAGGATTAGACCCCTGTGTGCATCCTCATGGGTTAGCTTAACCGCACACAGTTGATCTAACAACTCCTCAATGAGTTGTGAACCTCCTTTCATTTGTTTACAAGATTTTACATTCATTCTTTACATTCCACTTTTCATTATCTTATTTCTTTCACTTCGTTAAGATAATACTTTTTGTTTATTATTTTAATCACCCCACGTAAGGCAATGTAATAATACTTAATAAGGAACATAAAGAAAACACAATATAAACATACATATAATCATATAATCATCATACATCACCCACCCACATACACGTACACATAAACATGAACATACGGGTACAAACCCAAAGCTTATAAAAATGTTAAACATGCATTTCCAGCCCCAAACAAGTTTAAAAATTTTAATATAGGGTATCTAGAACTTACCTGGATGCAGTGAGCAGCTTCTAAAATAAGCTTTCTAAGCAAGGATCACAAATCGTTGCCTGCAGATAAGTTAACACTCAAAGGGATTAATTTCTGACCAATTTCGCTGCCAATTAAGCAGTTTCGTTGACAGTTTCGCCCAATTTTCGTTGGAATTCCATGGCTGTGAAATTGCCAGCGAAACTATAGTTTCGCAGAAAGCTCATAGTTTCACAAATTGAATACGCAATTTCGCTGGACGAGCAGACAGTTTCGCAGAACGAGCTGAAATGATGAACCGGCCTGTTTTTAACCTAAAACTTCAACTTTATACATCCAAATCCTTAGTTTATCATCCATGAAGCTATATCTAAGCTTTTTACATGTTTCATACATAAAAACGTGAGTTTTGTATTTTTTTTGCCACTTTCAAAACCCCCAAAACCCTAGAATCCGGGTATGATCTAAAGAGACGTTTAGATGATGATTCTTACCTGGATTCTTGGTCTTTTCTTGTTGTTTGGATGCCCAAAAATGCAGATCTTCAACCCTTTGATCAATCAAGCCTCGAATCCTCACTTTTTCTCCACTTTCTCTTTGTACACACTCTCTCTAGAAAGTTGGTTGTTTGAGTTGCAAATGAGAGTGATTCTAGATGATTTGTATATATATCGGGTGTTCACGGGACCTTAAACTCGCCTAACACATAACCCGTAAGGTTAACTTGGTCCATAATCCATTTTCCTCTTATTTATATTATATAACCCCAACTAAGCCCATTATTATTAATTGGCTCATTTTGACTTTATCCAGGGCGTTACACTTTGATCATTTCTCCCGTTGTGCCCTCAGTTTCTCATCCACTTCATCAATCTCTTCTTTTAAATTGCAATCTTTATCTTTGGCATACCTCTTTGTAGGACCGTTGAAGGGTATGCACTTATAACACAACAACACAATGAGGAGAGTTATTTAGAATACTTAACAGATCAAATAAAGAACTGGTAACTTATATGAAAGATGCTAAGAACAAAAGTAAAATATGAGACAGAACAAGATAGCTAACAACACAAGTATATGGTTTTCAAGAATGCTGTATATTGCTTCTCAATTTCTTTTACAAATATTACAAAGCATAGATCTAAAGTTACAAGTACTTGAGATACTTTATACTACATCGTACAACCGGTCATACTTTGAAGGCCAGCTGGATACATAAGACTAGAACACAACAAAATCAAATGTAGAGTTAAAAGGCAGATTGCCTTTTGACTAGTGACTATGATATGCCATAGCTCACATCCTAATATATTACAAAAAGGATAAAAGTACATAAAGTAGAAAGCTCAGACTCAAGACCTCAATGTACAGTTACCAAAAGCATGGACCTTTTCACCTACTCATGTAAGTTAGTGACTGAACAGAGTTGCAGCGGAAAGGTGGTCCAACTTTATGGTAAAGTACATAAAATAAAAGCATGTACATAGAAGTCTTCGGAAGAAATCTGTCTTTACTCTTTGGCTTCGGAAGACTTTGTCTTTGATGCTTCGGAAGACTTCACTTTTGGCTTCGGAAGATGTTGGTCTTGGCTTCCCAAGATTTTACACTTAGAATATTTTCTAGTGCAAGGTGTAAAACTTTCGAAGCATTTCTACTTCTGTTCTTCAGTGCATGCATGCAGAGAGACTTTGGATGTTTTGGCTGCATCAGACTTATAGAAATCCTTACAAATTCCCCCTAGGCTGATGCTACCAAAACATTGAAGATCTTCAGCTGTTGATAGTCCTCATTATGATGATGACCATGCCCTTCTTCATTAGATGGTCAGGATCACCCAGACTCTCATAGTATCTTCTCATCTCAAATAGATCATGCAGAGGTAGGTTGAATAGGTCTTGTCATGTGTAGACATCTTCACCACCTTGATCACTGATCACATACCATCTCTCAGGATTAGTTATGAAGATCCAGGATAAGATGGGTCTCTCAGATGCAAGAGGAGCCACTTGGATTGGAGTTGATTGGGCTACCTCTTCATGCACTTCTCAGGTTGATCTAACTCACCCTGAGGTATAGAGGTTGATGATTCAGACTTCTTTTTCTTTTTTGACTTTGGTTTAGAAGCCATCCTCTTCCTCCTCTTTGAGGACTTTAACTGAAAAGACTGGTCTGCAGCACCTTATTCATCAGTCTTGTCTTGCTCAGTTGGGTGTTCCTCCCTCACAGGTTCAGAAGGAGAGGGAGTTTGACCCTGCTATGGATCAGAAGATGAAGCTTGCTGAGACTCGGCAGGAGATCCAGGTTATGTTGTCTCAGGTTGTTCAACCTTAACGTCCACTTCAGGAGGAGCTTGACTTGGAAGGGAGTGTAAGTCAATTAACTCTCCACTTTTGATCTTTTGCTTGATTACCCTAATGTGATCATCCATTATGGATAGAGACATAGGGCCAAGTCTCCTTTCGGAGAATCCATACAGCTTCAAGAAGCTCATCATCCTTTTTCTGTCAGCAGACTTCTTTATACTCTTTTGGATGATGGCTCTTGACTTTGCAGCCTCTTTCCTCATCTTTCTCTTTGTTGCCTTTTGTTCTTTGAGTACTTGAAGTTAAAGTTGTTTGAGATACTCAAACTCAATGTACTCAAAGGACAATGGAAGAAGTGTAGATGCCTGGTAGAGAGCTGTGGCACTAAAGTAGTTGATCATATTTTGCCTATCTGTTTCTTTCTCTACCTGAGGTTCTAGTGTATCTGCCACAGGCTCTTACATAGGGATTTCTTGAACTGGGGAGAGAGTAGGAACATGCTTGTACAGTCTTTTCTATCTTTTATCCTCTTTGAATTGGAGGAGCAGCCTTGCATCCTCTGCTTCCTTCATCTCCCTTGGCACTTTCATGTCAGCCAGTTCATTCATTAAGTTTCTCTAAGGGGAGAGATATGATCTCATCAATCTCATAGTTTCTGGTCTACACGTAAGTAATCCTGACTGCCCTCAACTCATCACCTTGAGTGTTTGGTCTGGGAGAAGCCCTGATTACCACTTGCATGATTCCTGAAGACCCAAAGGAACTTTCTCCCTTTAGCTTCCTCTTCCTCTCTCTCTCCTCCTCCTCAATCTCCTCAGGAGTTAGAATCCTTTTCCCTTTGTCACCCACAAACCTTAGTGACACAGGATGGAGAGAGCTCTGGCCTTCATTGCTTGGTGTAGCATCTAAGCTCTTGCCAGAGAGAGGTTGTGATACACCTTCACCAGCAGGTGTTTCACTGAGGGAATGAATTTTTGAAGTAGTTGTTGGTGTGACAGGGCCCTCAGGCTCTATCATTGGGCTTTCAGTCAAGGTTTTCCCTTTGAAGCTAATCTTAGGTTCTGCCTCAACATCCAGTTGACCAATGATATTACCTAATTTCCTTTGTCTCCTTCTTAGACTGAACTCTTCAGTAATTCTGTCTTGAATCCTTTGTGCCAGCATGCCAGCTTGTCTAGATTGACTTGGGTTGACAAGTGGCATGTTAATCAGGTCAAGACCTTCATAGTAGTTCAAGGTGTAAAAATTGAACAAATCTTGCTGCCCTTGAACTCTTTGAAGAATGAGGGCTCTTCTATCAGCATCATACCTTCACCCAATAATGTAGTTTGAAGTTCCTTGGAGTGGGGATGACATAGCCCCTGGAATGCCTTCCTCAAAGAGACTCTGAAGGAAAGAGTCTATAGAGTCCATATCAATGTGAACTTGAGGAAGTTGCTGAGTATGCACAATTACAAGTGAGTATGGTGAGTCCTCAATGTCCATACTCCCTGAAGAACTCTAGGTTCTGTGATTGTAATGACGTTCTCCTCCTTTTTGGTAGCATCACCCTCTTTGCATAGGTGAGCTAGGAGTTAGGTCAATCACATTCACAGGTTCTTGTGTTCCTGGTTGAGCTCTCCTTATGGGTCTTCTAGCTAGGTTTTCCCTGAGATAAGATATCTCAAGTTGCTGATCATTGACCCTGTTTTGTAGGGTAGTCACTTGAGATTCAAGGTGACTAACCTTAGAGACTAAATAGGTGCATGTTTTGGACAGTTTTTGCACCTTTAGTCTCAAGTTCCCCTCATCTTCATCAGAAGAATCACTGGGAATGAGAGAATTGGATGAAAGTCCTCACTCTCACCAAAGGTTTTTGAGAATTTTGCTTCAGAAGAGATTTATTACTCAGAGTTTTTTATTCTAAGAAGAATAAAAACTTCCGACGGTAAATTGCTTTCGGAAGAAAATTGTTCTTTGAGAACATAAAAGTACTTAAGTTGATTTTAAGCTTTGGAAGATATTTCAGAAATTTCTTCCGAAGGTAATACTGCTGAAGTAGTTATTTGTTTCTTAAGACATAAGTTTCTTCCGAAGGTAATTATAAATCTTCCGAAGGATAAACAGATCAAAATTTTCAAAAATCTTAAGGAATGTCCTTCAAAAAGATTTTTCTTCCAAAGAGAACAATGACTTATGAAGGTGAAAAAATAGACAACTTAGGACACACAGGTTTTACAAATATGATTAAGTTTTTAAGAAAATCTATTCACAGTTAATCATCCCAATAGCTGATACAAGATATTTAAATCTCTGTTCATCAAAAGCTTTGGTGAATCAGCATATTGTTCATTTGTTTTAACATTGACTAGTTTGATTAATCCCTTTTCAAAGTTATCTCTAATCAAATGATACCTGATATTGATGTGCTTTGTCCTTGAGTGCTGCATAGGATTTTCTGTGATTGAGATAGCACTGTTGTTGTCTATGTGGATGGGAGTCTCCATGAAGTTGAATCCATAGTCCAACATCTGATTTTGAATCCAAAGCACTTGAGCACAGCAGCTTGTAGCAGCAATGTATTCAGCCTCAGCAGTTGATGCAGACACAGGATTGTTTCTTACGTTACCAAGACACTACCCTTCTACCAAGAAATTGACATCCCTCTGATGTAGACTTTGTAGTCATGTTGCAGCCACCATAATCACTATCTATATAAGCATACAGATTGAAGTCTGAGTTCTTTGGATACCAAAGGCCAAGTGATGGAGCACCTTTGAGATATCTTAAAATTCTCTTGACAGTGATTAGGTGTTCTTAGGGTTGGCATGATATCTTGCACAAATTCATCTAGCAAACATGATATCAGGCCTGCTAGCTATAAGGTACATAAGAGACCAATCATTGCCCTGTAAAGATGCTCATCAACACACCCCCCCTCAAGATCAGGTCCAAAGGAGTGGTTTCTGGCTATGGGTGTCTTAGCAACCTTACAATTAGTCATGTTGAATCTTTTAAGTATGTCTTGTACATACTTTGACTGACTTATGAAGATGCCATTGTCAACTTGCTTCACTTGAATTCCTAGGAAGAAATTAAGTTCCCCCATGGCACTCATTTCAAACCTATCCTTCATCAGCTTCTTAAAGTCTTTGCAGAGCTTTGGTTTAGTTGACCCAAAGATAATGTCATCTACATATACTTGTACTAGCATTATGTCATTTCCTGTTCCTTTGATGAAGAGAGTTCCATCAAATATACCTCTTTTTTAGCCATGTTGACAGTGATACTGAGATATAGTTTCATACCACTTCCTTGGTGCTTGGTGCAGCCCATAAAGAGATTTATCAAGCCTACAGACATAATCAAGATGATCAGGATCTGCAAATCCAGGTGGTTGTCTGACATACACCTCTTCATCAATCACCCCATAGAGAAAAGCATACTTGACAATAAGTTGGTAGACCTGGAAGTTCTTGGATGCAGAAAAAGCTAGGAATATCCTGACAGCTTTAAGTCTTGCTACATAAGCAAAAATATCTGTGTAGTCAATTCCTTCTTCTTGAGTATACCCTTGAACAACTAGTCTTGCCTTGTTCTTGATGACAAGTTCTCTATCATCCTTCTTATTCCTAAACACCCATTTGGTTCCTATGGTAGTCTTCTCTTGAGGAAGAGGACATAGGTTCCAAACTTTTTGCCTTTTGAATTGAAGCAGCTCCTCTTGCATAGCTTCAACCCAACTTCCATCCTTTAGAGCCTCATCAATCCTTTTTGGCTCTATCTGGGACAAGAAACAAGAGTGAAGACAAACATTAGCATCATGGGTTTGTCATCTTGTTCTTACCCCTTAATCAACATGTCCAATGATGTTTGTGGTGGGGTGAGACTTGTGGATCCTTAGCTGAGGGATCTGGCAATGAGAATTCACCATCCACATCAGCACACTTATCAAGATTGACTTGATCCAATGAGTGTGTGACATTATTGATGATGTCTTCAATGGAGTGGTTATCAGCATCAAGAAATTCCTGATCACTCTCACCACCACCATTTTCTCTAACATTTGAAGCTCCCTCATCTGAGTTTTGTGATTCTAAGCTGGAATTTGAAGGCACCCCAGAAGTATCAGCAAGATTTGTCATTGATGTGCTGGTAGAAACTTCATTTGCAGGATTTGTTACTACTAAAGCTGAAGATGTGTAGCTTGAAGGTCTTCTTAGCTCAAATCTTAGGTCAGGATCACCTGTAGGTAGTATATCTGTGGACCTTGAAACATGCTCATAAGATTTGTTAAAACAGTTGGTAACTAAATCTAGATCAAATAGCCAATCCGGACAAGAACCTTTCACACTAGGAGTGTGCTCATTGAAAGTCACATTGGTTGACTCCTCAACTACTCTAGTTCTGAGATTGTATACTCTATAAGCTTTATCTTGAGAAGAGTATCCAATAAAGTGTCTATCATCTGATTTCTCAGCAAACTTAGCAATTTGATCTTTGGTATTCAAGATGGTGCAAGGACATCCAAATGACCTGAGAAAACCTATGAAAGGTTTCCTCTTGTGCCAAAGTTCATAAGGAGTCTTACCATGTGTCTTGACTACTAAAACTCTGTTTTGCACATAGCAAGCAGTGTTCACCACTTCTGCCTAGAAGGTGATGGGCAGTTTAGAGTTAGATAACATAGTTCTTGCAGTTTCAATTAGTGTCTTGTTTCTCCTCTCAGCAACACCGTTTTGTTAAGGAGTCCTGAGAGCACTATAGTCTCTTGTAATACCTTTTTCATCACAAAATGTATCAAGGATTTGGTTCTTGAATTCAGTTCCTTGATCACATCTTAATGTTTTGACCTTGTGATCACATTGATTCTCAATCTTTAAGATGAAATTCTTTAGTATCTCAGGGGTCTCATCCTTAGTTCTAAGAAAGAAGACCCAAGTGAATCTTGTAAAGTCATCTATGATCACCAAACAATAAGAGGTCCTTCATAGACTCATTACATTGGTGGGGCCAAAGAGATCCATATGTAATAAGTGTAGGGGATTAGTGATGGAATTTCTTTCCTTTGGCTTGTGAGATACATTGTGTTGCTTCCCCTTCAGGCATGCAACACAGTGATCATCACTTGTAAACTTTTTCTTTGGTATTCCAGTTACCAAATCATTCTTAATTAATTTATTTCATATTTTTAAAGTTTACATGACACATTGTTTTATGCCATAGAAAAGACTCATCACTATTTTCTTTAGATAGCAAGCATGAAACTTCTCCTGAGAGAGATGTTTCTTGCAAATCCATCTTATACATGTTCCCTTTCTTGGGGGCTCTGAGCAGGATGTGCTAATGAGGAATGACCACCCCGGGCCTGAGAACAATGCACTTATGCTCAGTAAAGAGCATGTTATGACTCTGATCAGAAAATTGGGATACACTCAAAAGATTGTACCCAAGCTCTTTAACAAAGTTTACATTCTCAATGTTGAGTTTACCATTTGTAACCTTGCCCCTTCCTGTAATGCAACCCCCTGCATCTCCTCCAAAAGCAACTGGTCCTCTCAATTCTTTCAAACTTTTGGAGTAGTGACTTATTGCCTATCATGTGCCTGTAACAACCATTATCAATGATCCATACATTTGTGTTTGTCTTGAGCTGTTCCTGCACAAAAGAGATGATTAGTTACATTTGGAAACCCAAGCCTCATTGGTCTTGGGCTCATCAAAAGAAGCTGAAGACAATGCAACAATAATTGATCCTATAGTCATGCTAGAAGGATCATTTGCTGAAGTTGATGAAGAACTCTCAGCCACTTGGTCTTTCTTTGTCTTCCGCACCACCTTTGGAAGCTTAGACTTGACCTTCAATACTTCGAAAGTTTTGTTAACTTCAGAAGTTTTGATGACTGGACCTTCAGAAGATCTTGCTTTCAATACAGTAGGGTTCAGTGCTTCAGAAGTATTCCTTTCTTCCGAGACCAAATTTTCTTCCGAAGGCAAGTTTCAACTTGTCTTCTTCTTCATTTTGGAGCTTCCGAAGGAAAAAGATTTTTCTTCTGAAGCTTGCTTCTTCTTCTCCGAAATCTTAGAAGTTTCTTTCATGGTCATGTGGAGAGTACTCTTTGGATTGTAGACACAATCCTTAGCAAAATAAGAGGTACTCCCACACATAACACAGTCCATTTTCTTCCTTCTAGGAGTCTTCTTTTGTGAACAAGGCTGAACTTGATCACTTTCCTTCTCCATCTTCATCTTTTCAGATGTTGTGGCAATTCTTGTGGGGATAGAACTACCTTTGGAGCTAGATGGTTCAGGTTGTACAACAGTGGTGCACAACTGCTCAGCCTTCTTCTTGATCATGGGATGATTTGGACATGAACTAGAGCTCTTGTTGTTGGAGTTCAAGTTTGTGTCTTCGGCCTTAACCACTTCAAATCCTGCAGAAACGAAGACTTGTTTCTATGCAGAGTTGAAGGTGGCCTTGATCTTTTGAGCCTTCTTGGACTTTCTTTTTGCCTTCCTGATCAAGTTCTTTCTTTTGGACTTCTCTCCTCAGAGGGATGGTGACCCTTCTTAGAATGATTTTCTTCACTCTTCTCAGAGCCATTCTTTACCATATCCTCTTCATCCTCTTCAGTCAACGGGTCTATGAGGGGAAACTCATCTTCATAAGTTTCATACCTAGGAGATCTTACAGACAAGATTGTGTGTGGAGGAGCTATATCACTAGATCCCAGTCCCTGCTTATTTTGATAACAAACTTTTTGTATTCAAGGACGAGAATATTATGTTCTTGAAGGTCTCTTTTTCAAGAACACATTTTTCTGCCCTGGCTTTGTTGATCACAAGCTCAGCCTAGCATTCAGTTAACTTAGTTATGAGGTCTTTGATCTGAGTTCTATAGTTAATGTGCTCATGTTAAAAAGTTGAAATGGTTTTCTCTAAGTCCTCTATCTTTAGTTTATACTCATTTTTCAGCTCTTTTAAAATAAGCTTTTAAGATATTTAAGGACTCAAGATTAGATCTCATTTCTAAGTTATAGGACCTATATCTATTAACTTTTTCAATACATTCATGAGTACAAAGATGTTCCAATACCTTGGCTTCATCGTGGTCTGCCATGAGTGCTTGGTTTGGAGATGCATCTTCCACCTGAAAGCTCCAGTCAAAGCCTCCATCTTCAATAACAACTGCAGCTTGTTGCTTTGGCTTCTTATTCTAGGGAGCTCTCTTAATGTAGTTTGGTCTGGCTTGTGTTTGGCCACCATTTGTACTTGGTGCCTTACACTCCCTTGCAAAGTGTCCCATCTGGTTACAGTTGTAATACTTTACTTTACTTTTATCTAGCCCAAACTTTCCACTAGCTACATTGCTTGGAAATTTCCTCCCTGTCTTCTTGTAAAACTTCTTGGCTCTGTGAGTGAGAAGAGCCATCTGCTGGACTATTTCCATGTATTCCAGATCATCTGGATGGATACAGTCCTGGTCTTCAAGGGTGAAGAGAAAATTGCCTGTGGTTTCATTAGAAGAGACAAACGCATGAGAAGAACTTGTCTCTTGCAAAGGACTTCTTTGAGTGTAGCTTTCTCTTGGAGTCTCTAGGAAGGTGATGAAAGGACCCTTTTGTGAGTTGTCAGGGTAGCATATGAGATGATGTTGAGACTCAATGCTTTCTCTTTCAACCACATGGAGGGCTGAACTCAGTTGATTGTTGGAGTTACCAGATGAGTTTTTCATAATCATCTCCATCTGGTATCCACCAAGAATACCATACAACTCTGTGAGAGAAAGAATCTTAAGGTTCTCAGTCCTCTTGATAACAACACAATAATGTGTCCATTGTCTAGGAAGAGAGGACATAAACTTCCTTACAATGTCCCTGCTCTCAAGAGTTACTCCAACATCCATTAGAGTATCCACAATCTCAACATACCTGAAGTATTCTTGAGTCATGGTCTCACCTACTTTGAAGGTGAAGTTTTCAAACTGCTGCTTCAGGAGATCCTTCTTGTTCTCTTTTGCTTCATTGGACCCCTCATACATAAGCTTCAGTGCTTCCCATAGTTGCTTGGCAGTTTTGCACTTCTTGAAGCCTCTGTAGATAGAGTTTGGAAAAGCAGTTTGAAGGGCTGTCATGTCCTTTTGATCAATCTATATTCTTTTTCTGTCGTCTTCAAAATATCAGCCACAGCCTTTGGAATCATACCACCACCAGTAGCAGAAGTGGTGCTTGGTATGTAATGTCCTTGAACAACAGAGTCCCACATCCTGGAGTCTTGAGACTTGATGAAGCCTTTCATTCTTTTACACCAAGTATCAAAGTCTTCAGGAGTGATCAGTGGAGACTTTGTCATAGTTACAGTTTCCATATCAGCTTTAGTAATAGTTGCCATTTGAGTTGTTAAGTATTTTGTGTGTGTGAGGGATCTTAAGATGGTGAAATCTTATATCAAGAGCCTGGAATGCTCTGATACCAAATGCAGGACCGTTGAAGGGTATGCACTTACAACACATAAACACAATGAGTAGAGTTTTTTAGAGTACTTAACAGATCAAATAGGGAACTGGTAACTTATATAAAAGATGCTAAGAACACAAGTAAATTGTGAGACAGAACAAGATAGCTAACAACACAAGTATATGGTTTTCAAGAATGTTGTATATTGCTTCTCAAGTTCTTTTACAAATGTTACAAAGCATAGATTTAAAGTTACAAGTACTTGAGATACTTTATACTACATCCTACAGCCGACCATACTTTGAAGGCTAGCTGGATACATAAGACTTGACAACAACAAAATAAAATGTAGAGTCAAAAGGCAGATTGTCTTTTGACTAGTGACTATGACATGCCATAGCTCACATCCTAATATATTACAAAAAGGATAAAAGTACATAAAGGAGAAAGCTCAGACTCAAGACCTCAATGTATAGTTACCAAAAGCATGGACCTTTTCACCAACTCATGTAAGTTGGTGACTGAATAGAGTTGCAACGGAAAGATGGTCCAACTTTATGGTAAAGTACATAAGATAAAAGCATTTACATAAAATACTTCAGAAGAAATCTGTCTTCACTCTTTGGCTTCAGAAGACTTTGTCTTTAAACCTTCGGAAGACTTCACTTTTAGATTCGGAAGATGTTAGTTTTGGCTTCGGAAGATTTTACACTTAGATTATTTTCTAGTGCAAGGTGTAAAACTTCCGAAGCATTTCTACTTCTGTTCTTTAGTGCATGCATGCAGAGAGACTTTGGATGTTTTGGATGCATCAGACTTATAGGAATCCTTACACACTTCCTTTTCTTAATTGCTTCAGCTTATTTTTCTTGGTTTTCCTCAGCATTCTTGTTCTCATTGTCAATCTATCTTCTAATGTAGTTCCATCTCTCAGCGGGATACATAGTTTCCCATAGATGTGTAATCTTTCCACTAAAGTCATGCCTTATGGCTAAGCAATCTGTAAATATCATGGTATTCATCTAAACCAGTCTCTTTATCTCTTCGTGTCGAGGGACGTTTGGGATCAAATCATCTATTAGAATCTGAACAAATCTTGGATATAATAGCCTTTTATCTTTCTTGAATTCCATAATATTCTCAAACATGCACTAAAAAATGAGATTGGTAATATTAGCCTTCTGCCATCTACAAAACACTATCATGGTTATATCCCAAACTAATTTTAATCTATGAGATCCTCCCTTTCTGTGATCCAGACACATAATAAACACATGGGCAATATATCTCCTAAAAGCATCCAAAACGTGTGCTTCAGATAGCACTACTTCTTCTCCATATTCATTTTCCAGCCTCAACACCCTGGCTATGGTCTCAACTGTAATGGCTATGTCATTTTCGTGAACTCTAGCAACAATCCGATGAGGATTAGACCCAAGATCATACTCAGCAGTTCTCCAGAAGTCTGTAATATGATGATCATAGATGGTAGGCATATGAGATATGTCATAAAATATGGGAGACTCCTTTAGCCATCTGATGCAATCTCTAAACCCTGTAGCCTTTGGATTGCCATCATCCAATAAAGCAGTAATGTTGTTCCTCTCGACAAACTTTAGGTTTGCCATAAAAACTGAAAAATAAAAGAAGTGGGTTAGTTAGAAACTATGATATATGAATCTGTAAAGAAATAAAGAAATAATAAAATAAAATAAAATAAACAAATTATAAAATTATAAAATAAAACAAAATTTATTAATTAAAAAATTGAAATTTTGATAGTTTCGTTGCCACTGAAATTGTAGTTTCATAGGAGCGAAAGTATAGTTTCACGGAGACTTGGACACAAGAACATGTGCCCAAGTGAATCTATAGTTTCGCTAAAATTATCTTGGCGAAACTGTTAAGTTCGCACGAACAACATAACAAGACAGTTTCGCCCGGGATCAATGAACTTTTGTTTAGTTTCGTAGAAGCATCCATAGTTTCGCTAAACGAATCAGCGAAACCGCCAACTTAGTGAACCAATCAAAAACCTAAATGGAACGGTTAATAACATGATTATTGAGGGGGAGTGGGTTCGAAACACCCACCTATGAACACAAAAACATTCCATTGCTACGGAAAAACAACACAATACGAGAATCAAGCAGCACACACATAACTAGGATTTAGTTTCGTCATGAATTGTGAGAAACTAAACCCTCACAAACCAATATATATCGAAACTATAGTTTCGCCCGGCATGAGATTTCAAATCAACTTGCTCAGAAATGAGCGAATGTGCTGGCGAATCTATAGATTCACTCAGCGAAACTACTAGTGAAACTCAGTTTCCCTGAAACCAAACTTTTTATTAAATTTTTAATTTTCTTCAATTAATTTCAAAATATTTAAACTTCATCGCTCCACAAAACCAACACAAAACAAAAATAAAATAACAAAAATAAAAATAATAAAATAAAGATAAAATAAAGAATTAAAAGGATATAATCACTTCTTTTAAAAGAAGTTTTCTAGAGAGTCATTGATTGACATGATTGCTGATATGTTTTGTCCTTTTAAACCCATAGCTTATTCTTTTCAACGAGTAATCTGCAGCTACAATTATCATGTTTTGGATTAAATAAAGAAACTCAAATGACTTGGTCTCCATATACATTTAGCAAAGAACTTATCCTATCCTCATGGTTATTGAGCAATATGATTAACTCTGCTTGATTTTCTTTGAGATTTCCACAATTATCTTAACTTAAGAATCATTGTGCCTTTAGTTTGAGGAACAGATGATGAGAGATCTAGGTCTATACTTACGTATAACGGAGGAAATGATTATCTGAACCAGCCGATAAAAGCTTCAGGTCTATACTCATGTATAGTAGAGAAGGTCATCAAAATGTGCTGATAAGAGCTCCAGGTCTATACTCATGTATAATAGAGGAGATCATCACTCTAGAGCAATGTTCACACATAGCAGAGGAGATAAACACGAGATATACATCTGAAGAGCTAACAAGGAGCTTCAATTCAGATACTTCTCTAAATCAATAGACTAGAAGCACTTATGGTGCTAACTAGAAGCATCATTCAGGACATGGGGATAAGGGAATTTAGGAATATTTTGGGAAAAATTCAAAGTAGAGATTTGAAACTCTCAACATATTTTTGATAAAGACTGGTAACTTTGTGCAGGCCAAAAATATCGAGAGGATTATCCTTATCACTGGGTTTCTGAGACTTTTGTTTAGCTACACGATCACTGTTTACTTTATTTTCGGGCTGAGTCTACCTAGCATATCCCAACACAAGTCAGTTGACCTCCTTCAAACACATTTTTCCGGGTTTCCTAAAAAGAGAAAATTGTAAAACTTAAGATATTCTCCCCCAAAATTTCTGTTTAACAGCCAAAAAGAGAAATTTTTGTTTTTCATAAATTGTGAAAGATCAAAGAACTGAAGAACAATAGGACAAAAAAGTTTATTAGAAAGGGTTTACTACAACAAAAAAGAAGAAAAAAATTATTTAAATTATTTACACAATTTCTTATGGAAAGAGGTTTCAAAGAGATATTAAACCCAACATAGAGATCAATTCATAAAAGTGAGGTTTATCAAATGTTTTAGTGAAAAGATCTACTCTTTGATTCCTTGTGTCGATAGGAATAATATCAATGAAACCCTTTTCCTAAGCATCTCGGATTGCATGAATTCTTGTTTCGATATGCTTGGTACGAGTATGATGAATTGGATTTTAGGCGATTCCAATAGCAACTTCATTATCACAAAAGAGTGGTGTATGAAGAAAATTGTTCCGTAATCCATCATTTGATGTTGTATCCAAAGCACGTGGAAGCAACAACTTGATGCAAAAACATATTCAGCCTCTCCTGTTGATAGAGAAACTGTTGTTTGCTTCTTGCTTTGCCATGAAACGAGACAATCCTCGAGATACTGACATCAGCCAGTGATGGATTTTCTGTTTACCCTGCAACCATCGTGATCACTATCAGAAAAAGCATGTAAATCAATGTTCCCTAATTTTGGATACCAAAGGCCCAAATGAGATGAACCCTTTAAGTAACGGAAAATGTATTTAACAGCTTTTTCATGTGATTCTTTTGGATTGGCTTAAAAACAAGCACAGTAGCACACGACAAATGTAATATCCGGACGACTAGCCGTGAGATACATGAGAGATCCGATCATGGAGCGATAGTGATGAGCATTCACGGATTTCCCATTATCATCTGGAGTTAAAAAAGTTTGTGAAGTGAATGGAGTAAGTTCTAGAGAAGCTTCATCCATCTTGAACTTCTCGAGAAATATCTTAAATGTAATTTTCTTGGTGAATAAGAATACCATCAGGCTTCTGTTCAACCTGCAATCCTAAGAAAAAATGTATCTCCCCCATCATGCTCATCTCAAAGCAATCATTCATCACTTCTTCAAATTCTTTACATAGTTTCTTGTTTGTAGACCCAAAAATAATATCGTCAACAGACACTTGAACAATCAGCACCTCACCTTTAACCTCCTATTTGAATAGTGTCATTTCTATAGTTCCACTAGAGAAACCCTTGTTAAGTACATACTGTGTCAGTGTTTCATATCAGATACGTGGTGCTTGAAGCAATCCATTAAAGGATTTATCAAGTTTATATACTTACTCTGGAAAATCTGGATCCTCGAAACCCGATGGCTGATAGATATAAATCTCCTTAACAATGTTCCCGTATGGAAAGGCACACTTCACTTCCATCTGAAAAACTTTAAAGTTTTTGTAAGAAGCATGAGCGAGAAAAATTCAGATAGCTTTAATGTGAGAAACTAGAGCAAACACTTAAGTGTAGTCAATCCCCTCCTCCTAAGCAAATCCCTGAACAACCAGTCGTGCCTTGTTTCTTACTACTACACCTCGATTATCTTTTGTGTTCCTAAACACCCATTTCGTACCAATGGGATATTGTTTGGAGGAAGATCAACTAACTCCTAAACTTTTAGCTTCCTAAACATTTAAAGCTCCAGCTACATAGATTCAACCCAACTTGGGTCTTGAAGTGCTGCTGAGATATCTTTAGAACAACTTGAGATAAGAAACATGTATTGAGACAATCATTTATCAAACCAGATGACTCCAAGTCCTCACACCATCAACGATGGAACCAATAATGAAGTCATATGGGTGATCTTTTAAGGTTTTGAAGTTGGTGTTAAGGGTTAATGGATTAGACTGAGATGAAGATGCAGTTTGTGATGATTATGAAGGGGAAATTGGTTATGATGGAGGAATTGGATGTGGTGGAGGTGTAGGAGGTGTAGGTGGAACATCAAATGGAGGTGGAGATGAAGGGTCAATTTGAGGTTGTGGAAGAGGTTCAGGTGGAGGAATGATTTGCACATTGGTTTGAGGAACGGCATCATCATCAAAACCTCGAAGATTGAATGATTTGAAGACAGCGTTGGAGTCATAGAACCATTCAGGTTTTGACCCCATGTTTGGTTTGTTAGACTCCTGCCAGTCAATGTAAAAGAAATCTTGCACAATACGCATTCTTTTGTTGTACACTCGATACGCCTTTTGTGAGGTAGAATAGCCAACAAAGAAACATTCATCAGAGATTGCAACAAATTTTGACTTTTGTGCTTGACTATTTAGCAAAGTACATGAGCAACCAAGTGGACAAAAGAAGTTTAAGTAAGGGTTTCCTTTTACGAAGAAGCTCATAAGGAGCCTTTGTTTTGACTTTCACAATAAGAACCCTGTTCAGTACATAAGATGCACAGTTAACTGCTTGTGCCTAGAAAATAATTAGAAGCTTTGACTCATTTAGCATAGTTCGTGCTACTTGAATCAAGGTCTGATTCTTCCTTTCAGCAACATCGTTTTGTTGATGTGTCTTGGCAGCCCTAAACTGTCTGAGAATCCCTTCGCTTGCATAGAAAGAATCAAAGATGTGGTTTCTGAATTCAATTCCATTATCACGTCAGATGGCCATCACTTTCCTTTTTTTGATAGTTTCAATTGAGAGGATCAACTTCTGTAGCACTTGGGCAGTGTCTCCCTTGTGTGCTAGAAATCTTACCCAAGAATATCTTGAGAAGTCATCTGTAACAACCAAACTGCAGGACCGGTAAAGGGTATGCACTTACAATATAACTACACAATGAGGAGAGTTGCTTAGAACACTTAACAGGTCAAATAGGGATCTGGTTAACTTGTTGATGAAAGATGCTAAGAACACAAGTAAATGTGAGACAGAACAAGATTGCAAACAACACAAGTATTTGGTTTTCAAGAATGCTGTATATTGCTTCTCAAGATCTATTACAAGTTACAAAGCATCGATAGAAAGTTACAAGTACTTGAGATACTCTATACTACATCCTACAGCCGTCCATACTTTAAAGGCCAGCTGGATACAATTGACTAGACAACTACAAAATCAAATCTAGAGTCAAAAGGCAGATCTGCCATTTGACTTGTGACTATGACATGCCATAGCTCATATCATAATATATTACAAAAAGGATAAAAGTACATAAAGTAGAAGGCATGGACTCAAGACCTCAATGTACAGTTACCAAAAGCGTGGACCTTTCACCAACTCATGTAAGTTGGTGACTTTATAGAGTAGCAGCGGAAAGGTGGTCCAGCTTTATGGTAAAGTACATAAGTTAAAGGCATATCTTTAAAAATCTTCGGAAGAAATCTGTCTTCACTCTTTGGCTTCGGAAGACTTTGTCTTTGAAGCTTCGGAAGACTTCACTTTTGGCTTCGGAAGATTTTACACTTAGAATATTTCTAGTACATGGTGTAAAACTTCCGAAGAATTTCTACTTCTGTTGTTTAGTGCATGCTTGCGGAGAGACTTTGAATGTTTTGGCTACATCAGACTTATAGGAATCCTTACAAACTCCCCGTAGGCTGATGCTACCAAAACATTTTGAAGATCTTCAGATATTTGTAGTCTTTAGGACAATGTTGACCATACCCTTCTTCATCAAATGGTTAGGATCACTTAGACTCTCATAATATCTTCTCATCTCAAAGAGATCATGCAGAGGTAAGTTAATTATGTCTTGCCATGTATAGACATTCTTAACACCTTGATATCTGATCACATGCCATCTCTCCGGATTAGTAGTGAAGGTCCAGGATAAGATGGGTGTCTTAGCTGCAAGAGGAGCCACTTGAATTGGAGTTGATTGGGCTGCCTTTACATGCACTTCCTCAGGTTGATCTGACTCAGCCTGAGGTGTAGAGGTGGATGATTCAGGCTTCTTCTTCTTAGACTTTGGTTTGGAAGCCATCCTCTTCTTCCTCTTAGAAGACTTTAACTGAGAAGATTGGTCTGCAACACCTTGTTGATCATCCTTGTCTTTCTCAATTGGGTGCTCCTCCCTCACAGGTTTAGAAGGAGAGGGAGTTTAACCCTGCTGTGCATCAGAAGATGAAGCTTGCTGAGGCTCAGCAGGAGGTCCAGGTTGTGTTGTCTCAGGTTGTTCAATCTTAACCTCCACTTCAGGTGGGATTTGACTTGGAGGAGAGTATAAGTCAATCAGCTCTCCACTCTTGATCTTCTTCTTGATTACCCTGATATGCTCATCCATTATGGATAGAGATATAGGGTCAAGTCTCCTTCCGGAGAATCCATACAGCTTCAAGAAGCTCATCATTCTTTGTCTGTCACCAGACTTCTTCATACTCTTTTGGATGATAGCTCTTGACTTTGCAGCATCTTCCCTTATCTTTCTTTTTGTTGCCTTTTGTTCTTTGAGCACTTGAAGTTCAAGCTGTTCGAGATACTCAAACTCAATTACTCAAAGGACAAGGGAAGAAGTGCAGATGCCTGGTAGAGACCTGTGGCACTCAGGTAGTTGATCATGTTTTGCTTATATGTTTCCTTGTCTACCTGAGGTTTTTGTGTAGCAGCCACATCCTCTTGCACATGACTTTCTTGAACTGGGGAGAGAGTTGGAGCATTCTTGTATAATCTTTTCTGTCTCTTCTCCTCTTTGAATTGGAGAAGTAATCTTGCATACTCTACTTTCTTCATCTCTCTTGACACTTTCATGTCAGCCAGTTCATTTAATTGCTCTAAGGGGAGAGATATAATCTTATCTATGTCATAGTTCCTGGTCTGCATGTAAGTAATCCTGACTGCCCTCAACTCATCTTCTTGAGTGTTTGGTCTGGGGGAAGCCCTGATTGCAGCTTGCATAAAGCCTGAAGACCCTGAGGAACTTTCTCTCCTTAGCTTCCTCTTCCTCTCTCTCCTCCTCCTTAGTCTCCTCAGGAGTCAAAATCTTTTTCCCTTTGTCACCCACAGACCTTTGTGCCTTAGGGTGGAGAGAGGTTTGGCCTTCATTGTTTGGTGTAGCATCCCAAGCTCTGGCCAGGAGAGGTTGTGAGACACCTTCACCAGCAGGTGTTTACTAAGCGAATGAATTCTGAAGTAGTTGTTGGTGTGACAGGGCTCTCGGGCTCTATCACTGGGCCGTCAGCCAAGGTTTTCCCTTTGAAGCTAATCTCAGGGTCTGTCTAAGCATCCAGTTGACCAATGACATTACCTGATTGCCTTTGTCTCCTTCTAAGGCTGAACTCTTAAGTAATTATGTCTTGAATCCTGAGTGCTAACCTGTCAGCTTGTCTTAATTTGCTTGGGTTGACAAGTGCCATGTTGATCAGGTCAAGACCTTTAAAGTAGTCCAGGGTTTGAAAATTGAACACTTCTTGCTGCCCTTGAACTCTGTGAAGAATGAGGGCTCTTCTAGCAGCATCATACATCCACCCAATAATGTTGCTTGAAGTTCCTTGAGGTGGAGATGACACAGCCCTTGGAATGCCTTCCTCAAAGAGGCTCCTAATGACAGAGTTTATAATGTCCATATTAATGTGAACTTGAGGAAGTTGCTGAGTATGCACAGTTGCAAGTGAGGATGGTGAATCCTCAATGTCCATACTCCCTGAAGAACTCCAAGGTTATGTGACTGTAATGACTTTCTCCCCTTTTTTGGTAGCATAACCTTTTTTGCATAGGTGAGCTAGAGGTTAGGTCAATCACATTCACAGGTTCTTGTGTTCCTGGTTGAGCTCCTCTTAAAGGTCTCCCAGCTAGTTTTTCCCTGAGATAAGATATCTCAAGTTGCTGATCATTGACCCTATTATGCACGGTAGTCACCTGAGATTCAAGGTGACTAACCTTAGAGACTAAATAGGAGCATGTTTTTGACAGTTTTTGCACCTTTAGTCTTAGATTCCCCTCTTCTTCATTAGAAGAATCATTGGGGGATGAGATGTTTGGACCAAAGTCCTCTCTCTCACCAGCAGCCTCAGGTTCTTGGCTGCTGGATTTCCTCTGCACATTGACATTCTCAGTTGAGGTGTCAGTGGACTGAGTTGCCACTGTTGAGGTGTTAATGATGTAATCACTTGCAGAAGTGAGAGCCTCATCCATATGGATATCCTGAACAGGTTCAGAACTATCCACCTCAGTTATGGGTGACTGATGTGGGCTAGACAAAGGAGAGTCAGGAGTAATCATCTCTCTTTGAGGAGGGGAAGAGTAGAGAGACTCATGGTACCCACTGAAACCTAAGTCTTCATCAGTGCAGAATGAGAGGTTGGGAATGGGTTGATTTAAGTATAAAGGCTGGGGATGGTAATTGTCTCCTGAAGGTTGTTCACTTGAGTGTTGAGACTCAGAGTGAAGGCTTAAGGAAGTTGGGCTTGTGAGCTCATCAGGGTGAGCATGAGAAACCTCAGCCCTGATTGTTGAAGAGATGGGAGTGGTTTGCTCCTCAAGGGAAGTGGGAGCTCTAGTGTCCAATTCCTCCTGTATGGGTGAGTATATGGGGGCCTGCATAGACTCAATAGCTTGAGCAGGGGTTCGTTTGGATTTTCTTTGGTAGGTGAGGTTGACTTGGGGCCTTTTTGGTAGTTGATAGGTAGAAGGTGTGGGTTCAACACTAGCTTGTGTTGCTAGGTTGTCACCTTGAGCAATGAGCTCTAACATTTTTGGGACAATGGCTGTTTCTACCCTTGAGAATCCTACAATTGGCTTCTTCATAATTTTAAAGATGTCGGGCTTCATATGTCCCAATTTAAGAATATTATCTGTTTCCCTCAACTGTGAGCCCAATTCACAGTTGAGAATGTTTTTAACATATCTAGGAAACATATAATACTCTAAGGAGTACAAGTTAGCAAGCAAATTTGTATAAACAAATTGAGAGTATCTGAACTTGACCCCTTGAACCATTCCATGTACTATGAAGGAGAGATCCTCAGGAATCTGGTCCCACCCTCCATGCTTGTTTGACAAGCTGTGGATAACCACATGAAGCAGGTATTTCCACTGGGATGAGACCTTCCTTTTTCTGAAGATATTTACAGAGAAATCTCCCTCATAGCCCACTCAAAGGAATGATTTACAGCTTTCTTTAGGAAGGACAACTCACCTTCTTCATCATCTAGCTGCAAGTGAGTGTTTATAATGGCCGGAGTGATGAAGATTGTCCTCCCTCGCACTGTGGCAGACAGTGCCTTCTCCCCATCCATAATGACCTTTTGACAGGTCTTCCAAAATTCAAGCAGATGATCCTTATAGAGAGTAGGATCAATGGTTAGGGAGGTGAAGTAGTTTGATAGAGCTAAGAAACAGCAAATCTCTGAGAAACTTTCATCTTTCTCAGAGCTTAACATATCAACTTGGTTATGTTGCTTGTGAAGTGGCATGGAGAAATCTGGGTTGTTTCTGAGGTTTAGGTTGGCCATTTTAGAAGCTTAATGATGAAGAAAGATGAAGAACAAAAGGAGGTTTGGGAGAATTTAGGTTTAAAGAATAGTGTAATTGAGGAAGATAGTGAAAGAAGGGGGAACCGTTGGGCATTTATGTGAAAAGGATTTGAGACAGTTAATGAAAGAGGATAAACTTTGAAATCCGGATGTCGGTTCCACCTATGAAAAGTAGTTTACTTTTGCCTAAAAAGTAGTTTTCTTGGAAGTCGAGACACCTTCTGAAGGTTATTTGCTTCGGAAGTTCTGAAGAAAAAGCTTCCGAAGGCAAATTGGCTTCGGAAGAGATTTCAAAGGGTTTTGAAAATTTTGCTTCGGAAGAGAATTTACACTCAGATATTTTTATTCTAAGAAGAATAAATACTTCCAAAGGTAAATTGCTTTCGGAAGAAACTTGTTCTTTGAAAACATACAAAATACTTAAGTTGATTTTAAGCTTCGAAAGATATTTCAGAAATTTCTTCCGAAGGTAAAATCACTAAAGCAATTATTTGTTTACTAAAGCATAAACTTCTTCCGAAGGTAATTTTGAATCTTCCAAAAAGATCAAGATTTTCAAAAATCTAAGAAAAGTCTTTTGAAAAGATTTTCTTCCAAAGAAAACAAGGGCTTATGAAGGTGATATAATAGACAATTTAGGACACAAAGGTTTTAGAAATAAATATGATTAAGTTTTAAGAAAAGCTATTCAAAGTTAATCATCCCAATAGCTGATACAAGATATTTAAATCTCTGTTAATCAAAACCTTTGGTGAACAGATCAGCATATTGTTCATTTGTGTTAACTTTGACTAGTTTGATTAATCCCTTTTCAAAGTTATCTCTAATCAAATGATAACTGATATTAACATGCTTTGTCCTTGAGTGCTGCACAGGATTCTCTGTGATGGAGATAGCACTATTGTTGTCTATGTGGATGGGAGTCTCTTTAAAGTTAAATCCATAGTGCAGCATCTGATTTTAAATCCAAAGCACTTGAGCATAGCAACTTGCAACAGCAATGTATTCAGCCTCAGTAGTTGATGCAGACACACATGATTGTTTCTTGCATTGCCAAGAGACTACTTTTCGACCATGAAATTGGCATCCCACTGATGTAGACTTTGCAGTCATGTTGCAACCACCATAGTCACTATCTGTATAAGCATACATATTAAAGTCAGAATTCTTTGATACCAAAGGCCAAGTGATGGAGCACCTTTGAGATATCTTAAAATTCTTTTGACAGTGACCAGGTGTGACATCTTGGGGTTAACTTGATGTCTTGCACAAATGCATGTAGCAAACATGATATCTGGCCTGCTAGCTGTGAGGTACATAAGAGACCCAATCATTACCCTATAGAGATGTTCATCAACACACTCCCCCTCAAGATCAGGTCCAAGGGAGTGATTTCTGGCTATGGATGTCTTAGCAACCTTACAATCAGTCATGTTAAACCTTTTAAGTATGTCCTGTACATACTTTGACTGACTTATGAAGATGCCATTGTTAACTTGCTTCACTTGAATTCCTAGAAAGAAATTGTGTTCCCCCATGGCACTCATTTCAAACCTATCAATCATCAGCTTCTTAAAGTCTTTACAGAGCTTTGGATTAGTTGACCCAAAGATAATGTCATCTACATATACTTGAACTAGCATTATGTCATTTCCTGTTCCTTTGATGAAGAGAGTTCCATCTATAGTACCTTCTTTATAACCATGTTGACAGAGATACTTAGATAGAGTCTCATACCACTTTCTTGGTGCTTGGTGCAGCCCATAAAGAGCTATATCAAGTCTGCAGACATAATCAAGATGATCAGGATCTGCAAACCTAGGTGGTTGTCTGACATACGCCTCTTCATCAATCACCCCATAAAGAAAAGCACACTTGACATCAAGTTGGTAGACCTTGAAATTCTTGGAAGCAGCAAAAGCTAGGAATATTCTAACAGCTTCAAGTCTTGCCACAAGAGCAAAAACATCTGTGTAGTCAATTCCTTCTTCTTGAGTATATCCTTGAACAACTAGTCTTGCCTTGATTTTGATGACAAGTCCTCTAACATCCTTCTTGTTCCTAAAGACCCATTTGGTTCCTATGGTAGTCTTCTCTTGAGGAAGAGGACATAGGTTCCAAACCTTTTGCCTTTTGAATTGAAGCAGCTCCTCTTGCATAGCTTCAACCCAACTTCCATCCTTTAGAGCCTTATCAATTTTCTTTGGCTCTATCTGGGACAAGAAACAAGAGTGAAGATAAACATTTGCTTCATGGGTTTGTCCTCTTGTTCTCACCCTAGAATCAACATCTCCAATGATGTTTGTGGTAGGATGAGACTTGCGGGTCCTTAGCTGAGGGATCACAGCAAGTTGCTTAGACAGATCTAGATTTGAAAAATTTTGATCTGTCAAAGAGGATTCATCCTCCATATTAGCACACTTATCAAGATTGACTTAATCCATAGAGTGTGTGACATCATTGATGTTGTCTTCAGTGTAGTGGTTATCAGCATCAAGAAATTCTTGATCATTTTCACCACCACCATTTTCTCCAACATTTGAAACTCCTTCTTTTGAGTTTTGTGCCTCTAATATGGAATTTGAAGGCACCCCAGAAGCATCAGCAGAATTTGTCATTGATGTGCAGGTAGAAGCTTCATTTGCAGGAATAGTTACCACTGGAGCTGAAGATGTGTAACTTAAAGGTCTTCTGAGCTCAAATCTTGGGTCAGTATCACTTGTTGGTAATATATGTGTAGATCATGAAACATTCTCACAAGATTTGTTAAAACAGTTGGTAACTAAATCAAGATAAAATAGCCAATCCGGACTAGAACCTTTCACACTAAGAGTGTGCTCATTGAAAGTCACATTGGCTAACTCCTCAAATACTCTAGTTCTGAAATTGTATACTCTATAAGCTTTAGCTTGAGAAGAGTATCCAATAAAGTGTCCATCATCTGATTTCTCAGCAAACTTGGCAATTTGATCCTTGGTATTCAAGATGGTGCAAGGACATCCAAATGACCTGATAAAACCAATGAAAGGTTTTCTCTTGTGCCAAAGTTCATAAGGAGTCTTACCATGTGTCTTAACCACTAAAACTCTGTTTTGCACATAGCAAGCAGTGTTCACTGCCTCTGCCTAGAAGGTGATGGCCAGTTTAGAGTCAGACAACATAGTTCTTGCAGCTTCAATTAGTGTCCTATTTCTCCTCTCAGCAACACCATTTTGCTGAGGAGTCCTGGGAGCACTAAATTGTCTTGTAATACCTTTTTCATCATAAAATGTATCAAGGATTTGATTCTTAAATTCAGTTCCTTGATCACATCTTATGGTTTTGACCTTCTGATCACATTGATTCTTAATCTTTAAGATGAAATTTTTTAGAATCCCAGGAGTCTCATCCTTAGTTCTAAGAAAGAAGACCAAAGTGAATCTTGTAAAATCATATGTGATCACCAAACAATAAGATGTCCTTCCTAGACTCATTACACTGGTAGGGCCAAAGAGATCCATATGTAATAAGTGTAGGAGATTAGTGATGGAGTTTCTTTTCTTTGGCTTGTGAGATACCTTGTGTTGCTTCCTTTTTAGGCATGCAACACAGTGGTCATCACTTGTAAACTCTTTCTTTGGTGTTCTAGTTACCAAATCATTCTTAATTAATTTATTCATGTTTTTAAAGTTTACATGGCACATTCTTTTATGCCAGAGGAAAGATTCATCATTATTTTCTTTAGATAGAAAGCATGAAACTTCTCCTGAGGGAGATGTTTCTTGCAAGTCCATCTTGTACATGTTCCCTAACCTGGGGGCTCTGAGCAAGATGTTGTCATGAGGAATGACCACCCCGAGGCTGAGAACAATGCATTCATGCTTAGTAAAGAGCATGTTATGACTCTGATCACAAAATTGGGATACACTCAGAAGATTATACCCAAGCTCCTTGATAAAATTTACCTTCTCAATGCTGAGCTTACCATTTGTGACCTTGCCCCTTCCAGTAATGTAACCTCCTGCATCTCCTCCTAAAGCAACTGGTCCTCCATCAATTCTTTCAAACTTTTGGAGTAGTGACCTATTGCCTGTCATGTATCTGGAACAGCCACTATCAATGATCCATACAATTTTGTTTGTCTTGAGCTGTCCCTGCACAAAAGAGATGATTAGTTACATTTGGAAACCCAAGCCTCATGGGTCTTGGGCTCATCAAAAGAAGTTGAAGACGATGCAACAGTAAGCCATGCTAGAAGGATTATTTGCTGATGTTAATCAAGGACTTTTAGCCACTTGGTCTTTCTTTGACTTCCATACCACCTTTGGAAGCTTAGACTTGACCTTCAATACTTCGGAAGTTTTGATGACTTCGGAAGTTTTGATGACTAGCCCTTCGAAAGATCTTTCTTTCACTGTAGCAGACCTCAGTGCTTCGGAAGTATTCCTTTCTTCCGAGACCAAATTTTCTTCCATAGGCAAGTTTCCACTTGTCTTCTTCTTCATTTGGAGCTTCCGAAGGAAACAGATTTTCCTTCCGAAGCTTGCTTCTTCTTCTTTAAACTCTTAGAAGTTTCTTTCTTGGTCATGTGGAGAGTACTCCTTGGATTGTAGACCCATTCCTTAGCATGATGAGAAGTACTCCCACACATAACACAGTCCATTTTCTTTCTTCTAGGAGTTCTTCTTTGTGAACAAGGCTGAACTTGATCACTTTCCTTCTCCATCTTCATCTTTGCAGATGCTGTGGCAATTCTTGTGGGGTTAGAACTACCTTTGGAGCTGGATGGTTCAGGTTGTACAGCAGCAATGCACAACTGATCAGCCTTCTTCTTGATGATAGGATGATTTGGACATGAACTAGAACTCTTGTTGATGGAGTTCTAGTTTGTGTCTTCAGCCTTTACCACTTCAAATCCTGCAGAGATGAAGACTTGTTTCTGTGCAGAATTGAAGGTGGCCTTGATCTCTTGAGCCTTTTTGGACTTTCTTCTGGCCTTCCTAATCAAGTTCTTTCTTCTTGACTTGGTCATCCCAACAGCTTTGCTCTCCTCAGAGGGATGGTGACCCTTCTTATAAATGCTCTTCTTCACTCTTCTCAAAGCCATTCTCCACCATCTCCTCTTCATCCTCTTTAGTCACAGGATCTATAAGGGGAAGCTCATCCTCACAAGTTCCACACCTAGGAGATCTTACAGACAAGATTGTCTGTGGAGGAGCTACCTCATAAGATCCTAGTCCCTGCTTATTTTGATAACAAACTTTTGCATGCAAGGATGAGAATATTATGTTCTTGAAGGTCTCTTCTTCAAGAACACATTTTTCTGCCTTGGCTTTGCTGATCACAAACTGAGCCTGGCATTCAGTTAATTTAGTAATGAGATCTTTGATCTGAGTCCTGTAGTTTGTATGCTCATGTTTAAGAGTTGAAATGGTTTTCTCTAAGTCCTCTATCTTTAGTTTATAATCATTTTTAGCTCTTTTAAAATCAACTTTTAAAATATTTAAGGACTCAAGGTCAGATCTCATTTCTAAATTATAGGACCTGTATCTATTAACTTTAGCAATGCATTCAGGAGTACAAAGATGTTCCAATACCTTGGCTTCATCATGGTCTGCCATGAGTGCTTGGTTTGGAGATGCATCTTCTACTTGAAAGCTCCAGTCAAAGCCTCTTTCTTCAATAGCAACTACAGCTTGCTGCTTTGGCTTCTCATTCTTGGGGGGCCTTCTCAGTGTAGTTTGGTCTGTTTTGTGCTTGGCCACCATTTTTCCTTGGTTCCTTACACTCTCTTGTAAAGTGTCCCATCTGGTTACAGTTGTAACACTTTACTTTGCTTTTGTCCAGCCCAAACATTCCGATGGCTGCATTGCTTGGAAACTTTCTCCATGTCCTCTCGTAGAACTTCTTGGCTCTGTGAGTGAGAAGAGCCATCAGCAGGACTATCTCCATGTACTCCATGTCATCTGGATGGATACAGTCCAAATCTTCAAGAGTGAAGAGAAAGTTGTCTGAAGTTTCATCAGCAAAAACAAAGGCATGAGAAGAACTTGTCTCTTGGAAAGGACTTCCTTGAGTGTAGCTTTCCCTTTGAGTCTCTGGGAAGGTGATGAAAGGGTCCTTTTGTGAGTTGTCAGGAAGCATATAAGATGATGTTGTGGTTCAATGCTTTCCCTTTCAACAACATGGAGGGCTGAACTCAGTTGATTGCTGGAGTTACCAGATGAGTTTTGCATGTTCATCTCCATCTGGTAGCCACTAAGAATACCATACAACTCTGTGAGAGTAAGAGTCTTAAGGTTCTCAGTCCTCTTGATAACAACACAATAATATGTCCATTGTCTAGGAAGAAAGGACATAATCTTCCTTACAATGTCCTTGTTCTCAAGAGTTACTCCAACATCCATTAGAGTATCCACAATCTCAACATACCTGAAGTATTGTTGAGTCATGGTTTCACCTGCCTTGAAGGTGAAGTTTTCAAACTGCTGCTTCAGGAAATCCTTCTTGTTCTCCTTTGCTTCAGTAGACCCCTCATGCATCAGCTTCAGTGCTTCCCATAGTTGCTCGGCAGTTTTGCACTTCTTGAAGCCTCTGTAGATGGAGTTTGGAAGAGCAAGTTGAAGGGCTGTCATGGCTTTCTGATCAATCTCTATTCTCTTTCTATCTGCTTCAGAGTAATCTGCTACAACCTTAGGAATCATACCACCACCGGTAGCCGAAGTGGTGCTCTGTATGTAAGGTCCTTCAACAACAGAGTCCCACATCATGGAGTCTTGAGACTTGATGAAGCCTTCCATTCCTTGACACCAAGTATCAAAGTCTTCAGGAGTGATTAGTGGAGACTTTGTCATAGTTCCAGTTTCTATATCAGCTTTGGTTATAGCTGCCATTTGAGTTGTTAAGTATTTTGTGTGTGGGAGGGATCTTAACAAGGTGAGATCCTATATCGTGAGCATGAAATGCTCTGATACCAAATGCAGGACCGGTGAAGGGTATGCACTTACAACACAACTACACAATGAGGAGAGTTGCTTAGAACACTTAACAGATCAAATAGGGAACTGGTTAACTTGTTAATGAAAGATGCTAAGAACACAAGTAAATGTGAGACAGGACAAGATTGCAAAGAACACAAGTATTTGGTTTTCCAGAATGTCTTATATTGCTTCTCAAGTTCTATTACAAGTTACAAAGCATCTATAGAAAGTTAAAAGTACTTGAGAAACTTTATACTGCATCTTACAGCTGGCCATACTTTGAAGGCGAGCTGGATACAATTGACTAGACAACTACAAAATCAAATGTAGAGTCAAAAGGCAGATTTGCCTTTTGACTTGTGACTATGACATGCCATAGCTCATATCCTAATATATTACAAAAAGGATAAAAGTACATAAAGTAAAGGCATGGACTCAAGACCTCAATGTACAGTTACCAAAAGCATGGACCTTTCACCAACTCATGTAAGTTTGTGACTTTACAGAGTAGCAGCGGAAAGGTGGTCCAGCTTTATGGTAAAGTACATCAGATAAAGGCATATCTCTAAAAGTCTTCGGAAGAAATCTGTCTTCACTCTTTGGCTTCGGAAGACTTTGTCTTTGAAGCTTCGGAAGACTTCACTTTTGGCTTCGGAAGATTTTGGTCTTGGCTTTAGAAGATTTTACACTTAATATTTCTAGTGCCTGGTGTAAAACTTCCGAAACATTTCTACTTCTGTTCTTTAGTAATGCTTGCAAAGAGACTTTGGATGTTTTGGCTGCATCAGACTTATAGGAATCCTTACTAGGGTTTCCTTTTAAATGTTATAAATAGAGTAGTATTGGAGATAACAAAACAAACCAATAACTTATTTTCTCAAGATCATTCATCGATCCCTCTAGACATCACAACAGGAACGAATCAATTGGTCAAGGCATCATCCTCTTCATCAAAGATCTTTATCCCCACAAGTAAGTTTTACCAATTTGATGTTTAGCTATATTTTTAAGACTGAATCATCATGATTTGATTCATGTTTAAGTATGTAATAAACAACAACAATGTTTAAGGTAATGGGAATAGTAATACTAGTCATATAGACACAACCGACTCAACTGAAACAAGATGAAATAAAAAAATGTTCAATGTGGTGTTAACAAGCTCACAAGAATTGGATTACAAACACTGACATAGACAAAGTGTGTAGATCAATGGCTGAAACATGCCATTGATCCTAAACCTAGAATAAATGGTCAAGATTTGTTTTAAATTTTAGCATTCATAGTATATATACCTTACACTATTATGGTTTTGAGGTTAGCTACTTTGCCCATTTGTTTTTCATTTATTACCCATTATAATCGTGAATATAATCACTATCTCGTGTTGTTTTCATTGACTTATTAATATTTTTTGTTAGTAAACAGTTAATGAAGATTCTGCATTTACTAATGTTGATCTTAAGAAAATCTTGTTCAAATCTAATCAAACATTAGTCATGTGGATCTTAGTAGGAAT